>CAUYRT010025278.1:0-10248 GCA_963574885.1 Lepilemur ruficaudatus | reverse complement strand
TCTACTAAAAAAATAGAAAGAAATTAATTGGCCAACTAAAAATATATAGAAAAAATTAGCCGGGCATGGTGGCGCATGCCTGTAGTCCCAGCTACTTGGGAGGCTGAGGCAGAACGATTGCTTGAGCCCAGGAGTTTGAGGTCGCTGTGAGCTAGGCAGATGCCACGGCACTCTAGCCCAGGCAACAGACTGAGACTCTGTCTCAAAAAAAACAAAAAAAAACTCCTGAGCTCAAGCGATCCTCCCTCCTCAGCCTCCCAGAGTGCTAGGATTACAGGCGTGAGCCACTGCGCCCGTCCAAGGTTTGTCCTATACTCTTAATTCATCGTATCTGGATTCTATTAATAAACATAAATTACTGGGCTTGACCAAGAAAACCACTAAATAATAATGCCAGCTAACATTTATTAAATATTATACTTACTAGTGTCTGATATTCTTCTAAGCCCTTTACTGGTTAACTAATCCTTGCAATAATGCTATGAGATAGACACTATTAATATTATTGCTCTCATCTTACATATGAGATAATTGGGGCACAGAAATTAATTAGCTTGCTCAAAATCACAAAGGCAGTAGGTGGCAGAGCTAACGTTTTAACCCAGGTAATCTGATTCCAGTACATGACACTGCATAAACTACCACAACTGTGTAAAAATACATATTGCCATCCCAAAAGTCAAGGTAGATTGATTTGAACTGGCATAGAAATATGTCCAAAATATAAAAACAATATGTAGAATATGAACCTATTTTTATTAACAATAAACCCCAGTATATACATAAAAATCTCAAAGAATAAGCTGGGCATGGTAGTTCATGCATGTAGTCTAGCACTTTGGGAGGCTGAGGCAGGAGGATCACTTGAGACCAGGAGTTTGAGATCAGCTTGAGCAACATAGGGAGTTCCCCGCTCTACAAAAAATACAAAAATTAGCCAGGCATGGTGGCACGTGCTTATAGTACCAGCTACTCAGAAGCTGAGGTAGGAGGATCACTTTGTCCAGGAATTCGAGGCTGCAGTGAGCTGTGATCGCACCACTGAACTCCAGCCTAAGAAACAGAGTGAGACACTGTCTCAAAAAAACAAAACAAACAAAAGCATAGACTGTAAACACTAGACAGTGCACATTATTTGAGAGATAGGAACACAGGCAGCTTTTGCTTTCTATGTTCTACTTTTCTGTAATAAGCAAGTATATATTAAGCATTATAATTTAGAGAAAAAGCGAGTGGGACAGAGGAATAAAAAAGAAAACAAAGGCCATAGAAAGAATGAAATCCTGTTATTTGCGGCAACATGATGGAACTGGAGGTCATTATGTTAAATGAAATAATGCAGGCACAGAAAGACAAATATGTCATGTTCTCACTCGTGTGTGGAAGCTAAAAGAGTTGATCTCATGGAGGTAGAGAGTAGGATGATAGGTACCAGAGGCGGGGAAGGGCGAGAGGTGGACAGAGAGGTAGGTTAATGGGTACAAACATACAGTTAGATAGAAAGAATAAGTTCTAATTTTCAGTAGCACAGTAAGTTGACTATAGCTGACAATATATTGTATATTTCAAAACAGCCAGAAGAGAAGATTTGAAATGTTTCTAACAAAAAGAGATGATAAATGTGGGAGGTGATGAATATCCTAAATACTGTGGCTTGATCATTACACATTCTATACATGTATCAAAATATCACATGTACCCATAAATATGTAGAAATATTATGTATCCGTTTTTAAAAAAAAAATTTAAGGCATAGAGATGACAAGAAGGAAAGAAAAATAAAGCACAGCCAGAAATGAGAAGCAAACATAATGGCTAAAAAAGGGAAGAATAACAGGAAATACGTATCCAAATAGTGTACACACCAGGAAGCAAAGAATGTTTAAATAAAACTCTAAAGGTGAAACAAAGTAACAACGATGAGTAAGAAATATGAGATTACTACACCATCAAGATCCTGGGCAGCCTGTGTGAGTTTGATACATTTCGAGGAGAGAAAAAGAGCAAAAGGAAACCAGAGTACAGGTAACCTGGAGACACAGTGGCTGAAAACAGGAAAGTAGGTAGGTGGAAAGGCACAGGGGTAGGAAGTGGAAGGTGAGTTAAGCAAAGAGAAGGGGAAGTGGTCAAAATAACCACAAGGCATTAATAGTGAAATCAATCCTCATGTGTGTTCCCATACTTCAGAAGACAGTTGGTGCTGTATAAATCTGTAACACTGAGCAGGTATCTGGAAATCACTATGTATCTGAATAATAATAAAACAACTGTAGCAAATGGTATTTTCCAAAATGGCCACACCTATCTATATATTTATCTCTTCCCACATGCTTTATTTAACTTCTAACTGAGGTCGAGTCTTACGTTCCCTCCCATTTAACTAAGGCAGAGTCTTACATTCCCTGCCCTTGAATCTGGGCAGGGTCCTGTGGCTGCCAGAGGAGTAATGGTGGAAGAGACATAGTAAGACCAGACCTTTACGCATTTTCTCACTAAATTCTTACAAAAACCCTGAGGCAAGCTCAGGGTTACCACCCATTTTACAGATGAGAAAACTTGTCCCCAAACCACAAGGCTACAAAGGGCAAGGTGGGTATCCTAACCCAAGTCTGCCTAATTCTGAGGCTCCAAAACATTTATGTTATACTGCATCTCCATTGAACAGGCCAGGAAATCCCATCCATCCTTCAAGGTCCTGTTCAAATGTCCCTTTATCTATTTATGTCTTTCCCCAGGCAAAATTAATCTCTCCCCAATTTCTAGAAATATAGCCTGAGAAAATAATCAAAGGAAAAAAAAAATAACCAAAGGTAAATTTAAAGATTTATGTACAAGGACAATTTAATGTTATTTAGTATGGCAAAAAAAAAAAAAAAAAAAAAATCTAAGTGCCCAACAGTAGGTGAACAGCTGAATAAATTATGGTATAGCCATACATTAGAATATATACTTGTTTAAAGCATATTTTGCCATATATAGACACACACACATCCCACACATTAATTCATAGAAGAGAAACTAGAAACACCAGTAATAAGTATTTTTCTCTAGATAACAGGAGAAAATCCTTTATATTGTATTATTGGGTCCTCTGTATTTTCCCATTTTTCCACATTTAACATACATAAAAAGCTTATCTTTGGCCAGGGGCACGGTGGCTCACGCCTGTAATCCTAGCACTCTGGGAGGCCTAGGCGGGCGGATCGCTCAAGGTCAGGAGTTTGAGATCAGCCTGAACAAGAGTGAGGCCCTGTCTCTACTATAAATAGAACAAAATTAATTGGCCACCTAAAAACAAATAGAAAAAATTAGCCGAGCATGGTGGTGCATGCCTGTAGTCCCAGCTACTTGGGAGGCTGAGGCAGAAGAATTGCTTGAGCCCAGGAGTTTGAGGTTGCTGTGAGCTAGGCTGATGCCACAGCACTCACTCTAGCCCCGGCAACAGAACGAGACTCTGTCTAAAAAAAAAAAAAAAAAAAAAGCTTATCTTTTTAAAAAGTTACTCTCTTCCCCTCTATACCCCCAAAACACTTTGTACTATGATGACAGCCCCTGACATTCTGCTCTGTACCCTACTTAGTCACTATGTGTCTGTGAGTTTCCTGGGTTCTGTCTGTATACTAGCACTGCGCTTTGCCTAGAGGAGGTCCTCCAGGAACCACACAGAAGCACTGCTGGGATGAGGTGCTGGTCACAGAGGGTGTTAGGGACCTCTGGACACTTGACGGAACCCACCAACAATCATCTCTTATACACGAAGGGTCAAACCCACAACAAAAAAGCTACTTCCCACTGTTTTACAAAGAACGCTTTTTCTCTATATATCCTATTAATTACTAGAATTTTCCTTAAGTTGCTGTTGTACCATGAATTTATTTGAATTCATTTTTTTTAAGGAAGGAAGGAAAAGGAGGGAAGCCAGCTAGCCAGTCTCTGTGGTTTTTTCTAAAACTTCATCCAACTTCCCCTCTGGGCATATGAGCCTCATAGGACCCCTCTAGCTGTAAGGGAGCTAGAGCCCTAGAATAGGGAGGGATGAATCAAGGCCTCCTAAAGCCACCAGCTACCTAGTTTACCTAATATATTCAAATTTTACCAATACCCTGGCTTGCCTCAGAGCTTCTTAACAGCAGGTATTAGTCATTTTTCCCCCTAATTTCTCTAGCACAGTACTCAGAACATGGTAAACACCCATGGTTTTTAAATTAACAAATTTGCCCTTTCTTCCCCAACACTCACTCTGTAGAGATTGAACTAACTCCTAAAAGGGTTGCCTTCCCACTAAAGACCAGGAGGCACCATTGGGCCTGGGGAGATCCACAGCTGCCAAGCCCTTTCTGGAGGCTGGGGTGGATCAGATAAGGAATGCGTGGGCAAGAGGCAGGATCTGCGAGCCCAGCCACAGGCTGGGCTATGTCTAAACAGCCATCGTTGGCTGCACTTTCAGTGACATCGATCAGCTGGCTGGCCCTCTGAGGAGGGCAGAAAGTGGTGATGGCAGTGTCAGACAGGAGTGCTTTCACTCCACCGCTCCCTCCTGCCCTCTCTCGGCAGAATTTCCAGTTCTACCTGCTCAGCCCCTCCCCTCCCTTCCCCCACCCATCTCCCCATTGCAAGGGAAAGTGGCATGGCGCCCAGGACTCACTCCAGGGGCCTGGCATCAACTTCCTGTCAGCCAGCTGCTTCCTCCTGTCCCACCCCCACACTGTAAAACAAATGACACAGCTGGACTTTAGACAGAAACCATGCTTATCAGGGAGTCCAGGCAGATGAACTCTGGGTTTTTCATGCTAGGAAAACCCCACTATGTATACACTCCCACTGCTTTCCACAACCCTCTCACAGGGCTGAAACCTCATCCTCAATTACATTTGATGCATGGTCACCCAGGTCTTTCCTGAACCTCTGAAAAGGAAGCAGGTTTGAGTTTAGCGATCTCTAGGGTCTCTCCTCTAAGCTAACAGATGTGAAAAACAAGCCCCATTATTTCCTAGTCTATCACATACAATGTGTGTTGCATTTAAATCTATCTTTGGGTGGGGTGGCATGGGATGGGGGGGTGCCAGCCATTTCGGTGTCCATTGAACAGCTGCCCCTTGAGTTCAGTTGACTTGGAGTGGGGGACAGGGTAGATCCTAACAGCCAAGGCCACAACCCTTATAAAACCAATATGAAAAGATCTCCAGGATACAAACAAGATGCAGAAGAACATATATGATTCTTGTAGTGTAAGAAAAGGGAGAAGATACAAATATATGTTTATATATACTTGCATCTGTATAATGAAACACTAGAAAGACACATAAGAAACCATGGGGGATACGGGGTGAACAGGAGCAAGGTGGGAATAAGATACTCCACCCCTTTGATATCATTTTGTTTCTCAAACCATGTCAACTAACTTATTCTAAATAAATAATTTTTTTACATCACAGCAGCTCTACCCCAAAATCAGAACTGAGCAAGAAACTCCAGAGAAGCCCTGAACACAAAGAACTGACAAGAAACATCATGAAGCGAAAGTGTTCTGGAGCCGGGAGGGAAAGATTAAGGTCCTGGAATTCCATTACTACTCATTTCCTAGTTCCAGCTGTTGCCAGTCACCAGTTTCTAGTTCAGAGGAACAATTCTTTCCTGGGAGTAGAGGGAGGGGAAAGGAGGAGTGACTCACCAACCTACAATTCTGAGGTCAATGTGGCCCTGAAGAGCAAAGCTAAACGAGCTTGAGTCAGAAACATCAATAGGAAACAGGGAACTGAGAATGACCCAGACATGGGGCAGCAGTTTCGCCCTTCCAGAAATGCCTCAGAGGTGATACCACACTCTAGTGGTGATACTACTCTCTCGAAGAAAGGGGAGAGGAGCAAAAGCCAGTGTTCCAAACCAGGCTTCCTTCCTCCCCTACAGTTACACCAAAAGTTGACCTACCCATACTCCACCACGCTAAGCAGAAATACCTCTCCCTACCTGGGAGACAGCTGAACCTCTTCTCTAAGCACAGGTCCTCCAGGAAAACAGAGGCTGGTACTCTGGGTCACTACTTTTACTTTTCCCAACCCAGTTCTCCTAGTGTGTAGCCTCTGGATCTCACTCCAGCAGAGTCAGCCCTTCCTCTCCACTAGGTTCCCCATGCGGGGGGTTGGGCCTTCACTTGACTTGTCCATGGTATCCTGTCCTTTCTTCTTCTGCCCTGACAGCAGGGCCCACAATGAGGAGCAGCCCTGGAGGAAGTGCGTGCACATGGGCAACCTATACATGCCTCCCAGGGGCAGAGGACAGACTAGACACCCAAGAAAAAGCCCCTACCTTTTGACTCTTGCCGTTTGGAATCTCTCTGCTTTCCTTGACCTACTCTACTGGGGGCAGCATTCTGCCATGCTTCCTTTTTGTTTGTTTCACCCACTGAAAAACAGAAGACTAACTGGCATTCTTTCATCCTCACAAAATCCGAGGGGATAATAGCTGCCCAACAATAATCCCTTCATGTATATGTAGTATAGCTATTATCCTGGTAGATCTTCGTGACAAGGGTAGGACAAGTATTACTATACCCCCTTCCCCTCACCCCAGATGAAAAGACATGAGCTGCTAGCCTAAGATCACAAAGAAGGCAAAGAGGGAGCCCAGCTAGGACCCAGGTGGGGTGGCCTGGCTCCCATTTCTGTCCTCATTTGCACTAACCAAATCACTCCCCACCAGGTCAAGCCTGCTTTAAAAGTTACAAGGTCAGTTCCTCTACCCAGTGGACATGTTACTTCCCAGAATCCACTGTCCTGTCAGGCTAATACAACATCACTTCAGGTTCCCTCTGAACCACTGTTGACTGGTTCCCTAAGACACCCCCAAGCTCAGAATACTGCTTTCAGAATCCTTCCAGTGCCAGTATGTGATTATTGTAAGAGTATCATAAATAAAATAGAAAATTAAGGGGAGAGAAAAGAAAGAAAGGAGGAACAGGGGTGGGGACAAAGTAGCTTCAGGAAGCTTATAAGCCTGACAATGTCATTGATGAAACTGTTACAAATGCAGTCACTGTCCCAGAAGAAACTTCTAGATTTAGAGGGGAAAGTATTGGTACAGTATAAGGGTTGGTAAAGTCTTTAGTACTGAGTACCACATAGAACCCAAAAATGACTATGTGTGTCATTAGCAGTTCTAAGAAACAATAAGAAGTGGAATAGGGAAGGGGTAGGAAAAGAAAGGAAAATGAAGAAATATGGAAATAGAAGAATCAAAAGAAAAGGAAAAGCAAGAGAAAGAGGAACCTAACGGGGAAGAAAAAATTTAAAAGTAAGACAGCAGATTCTGAAGCAGTATCCCAAACAGTTCTTGTGTCATAAGGTACCTGATACGCTAGATCCAGTAGTAGAAAAGGAATCAGGAGACTTTGGTTCTATTCTCAGGTTCCATCCCTGACCCTCTTGTCAACCTGGAAAAGTCATTTCCCCTCTTTGGACCTGTTTCCTTATCCATACAATAGAAAGGGGATGTGATTCCTAAGCAGCAGGAGTAAAGGAGAAAAAAAGAAATTTGTAAAAGCTAAGAACAAATATTGTTAAAAAATAAAAATAAAAGAGATTTTGTTTTGCCTCTGGTCTGATCCACCCCAAAGTTTATGTTTTTGTGATAAGGAATAAATGAGTGGTCAATACACCTAATGCGAGGGAAATCTATCTCTGCCCTTCAAAAACAGCAAAATGAATTGCCTTTATAAGACACCAATGCTAATTGTAATAATTCATTTCTTTTACATTTCCCAAAACATGAACCTTGAGGGGGAAAAGAGACTCCTATAGAACACATACTGACACAACTATCCACACAAGCACAAGAATCAGACAGATAAACATACAGGTGCTGACACAGGTTGACTAATGCACAAACCAACCGACTACACACTTGGCCCCACACAAACACATCTAGAGACAGAGGCATGCCCCAGCAAGCAAGCCTCATTGTTCCCCAGGAAAGGGAGTTTACAAAGGAAACAAAACCTCTCACAAACAGCCAGGGGGAGTGCAGAGTTCTGGCTCTGAGGAGAATCCAGCCAACCAACAGACACATCCTCCCTCTGGGAATAGTCACTCAGTCAACAACATTTATTAAGGACTCCTGAGGTAGTTATCCCAGAAAGGTACTTTGCAGGTTTCCAAAGTCTACGCTGTGCTCTGAGAAATTTCAGATTTCCTTTTCAAACTCTGTATCCAGACACTTAGCAACCACGGCAATCCTAAGACTAAGAGGGGTTACAGACCCCTTCCGCAAAAGCCAGGTGAAGAGACTTCCATCCCAGTCCACCTCCCATAGACTTTCTCTGCGGACCCTTAAGGAGCCAAGGGAGTCAGGAGGTGAGAGGCTCACGGCTTCTCCTGGGTCGTCCGCGGGCGTTGGGTGCGTGCTGGGGGCAGAATGGCCTTCCCAGGTGCGTGTGGCGGAGGATGGCGGAGTAGATGTGTGTGGGAAGGGTCCTCGCGCCCGCCGGCCCTCACTAGTATGTGAGGATGGGGAGAGTGGAATCTGCCCTCCCCGTTATTTTTGGGGTGTGGGCAGAAGGGTCAGCTCCCTTCCAGGGGGTCACAACTCACCAGTAGGGGAGAGGGAGGCCAGCCTCTCCCCAGGGTGTGGGGGAGGGGAAAGAGGAACCAGCAGGGGTGGAAAAAATTAAGAGGTGAGGTAGGCAGGTTGCTGAACTCCTCCCCTCCCCAGGACAAGGGGCGTGGAGAGCGCCTTTCTCCAACCTCTGACCCAACCCGTCGATTTCTCCCGAAACTCCGGGAACTTACACAAGATAGCCAATATGAAGAGGTGCAACTCTTTCCTCCCAGCTTTCGCCTTTGTCCCCATCACGATCATGACCCCGATTCCGCAGCCGCCGCGGGAGCACAGAGAACACACGCAGATCCGCGAACTGCCGCGCCGGGACTGAACTCGGGCCGCCAGGTTGAGCCCCGCCCGGCCCTTCCCTCCACGCCCGATTGGCCGGCGCCCCCCCCCCTGCACATTCCGATTGGTGAAAGGAGCCGCCACTCCGTTGAGTGATTTACCGTAGCCAGGTACTGGGGAGGATTGGCGCCTGTCCCAGCCCGAGCCGCCTCTGATTGGCCCAGGAGACTGTCGCGTAAGGAGACGAATTCCTCACCTTCGGCAGGTGAGGGCCTCCGGAATGGGCGGTGTTCCTGAAGTAGGGACTTTCTGACTGGCTGGGTTCTGAGTTGGAGCTGCATGGCTAAAGGAGTGCCTTTAAGGAGGGGGTAGGGAAAGTAGTCGTGCTGTGGAACTTACCGAGACGGGCGTGGTTTGGGATTCCTTTGTTCGTTGGAATGTAAATTGCTGTAGGAACCTTGGTCCTGTTCCTTGGCAGGTAAAAAAACACATTAATATGGGATGTTGGGAGGAGAGGACCCGAAGACAAGTAGATTGATATCTTCACACCGCCTGCAACCCATCTTCCTCTGTCCACCCCACTGGCGGTATTCACAGGCTTGGAGAGATGAGCTTCGCGGAGAGGAGGAAAAAGAAAAGAAAGGAGAAGAGAGCGCTCAGCTCAAAAGTGGGAAAAGCAGAATCTCGTTATCCCAAGAACTTTAAGCAGATGTACACAAAATACACCCAGATAATACAAACTGACCTACAGATGCTCCAAAAACGTCTCTGGGTCACTGTGGATATGTCCTTTACACATGTTTGATCTGTCAGCAGGGCTCTACATTTCAGAATTATTTATCTTCTCACTGTGACTAATAGTAGGGTGCTAAGGCTTCTTTTTCCTCTAGACTACGTTGATACCCAAGCTTTCTGTTTATATTGTTACATCATATTTAATTGATACTCATGCTCAACACCTTTACTCTTTTTAGTTTCTATTTTACGATGATTTAATTTTAACTGTACTAAATATATCCAGGTTGCCTGTGGAAAAAACTTCCTGAACATTATCTCATTGCAAGTGAAAATTCTACATTTTTATCCAAAAGAATGATATTCTTTGACCTTTTGCCTCTTTCACTTGTTGACGGAAAAAAATCCAAACTCTGAAATATTTAAAAGAAGTTTATTCTGAGCCAAATTTGAGGACCATGACCCAGAGCCACTCCCAAGAAACCTTGCGCAAGTGGACTCGTGGTGGTTGGGTTACAGTTTGGTTTTATACATTTCAGGGAGACAGGGGTTACACGTAAAGTCATCAGTCAATACGTGGGAAGCATACATTGGTTTGGCCCAAAAAGGTGGGACATCTCGAAGCGGGGG
>CAUYRT010025275.1:102500-128939 GCA_963574885.1 Lepilemur ruficaudatus | reverse complement strand
CGCCCGGCCTATACCTGGGAATTTCTAATACCTCAGTGAGGTCACATGTCCCGAGCATCGGGAGATGACATAGTTCCACCCTACTTAGCAGACCCAGAGCTTGCCACCAGGGAAACAGACCCAGAGAGGCAGGGGTCGTTCCTGGCTCCATTTCCCGTGGTGTTCGCCATTCCTTGGACTGAAAAGAGATGGCATTGTGGACGCTGTTCTCCCACTTTGTACGCTAAGTAGGAAGCCTAGGCACAGCATGTGGAGGTCTTCTAAGGAGCTCATCCTCAGGGAGGGCAGGGGTGATCTTCCATCCTGCATCCAGGCCTCAGTGGGCCACCCGGCACCCACTAGGACTCCACAGGCTGTGTCCATGGCTCTTGATGTTTGTTAGTGGCCACCTCCCCTTTCCCCATTCTTTGTGAGTCACGTATTTTATTTGTATCCCATGTGACCAGGGTCATTAACAGGGAAGACTTGGGCCTTCAGTGCGTGACTCGTCGTCATCCACACAGTTTATTGTTTTGGGTCCTCCTCCCCTTTTGTCATTCTCTGAGGTCATGGACCAGTTTTTAATGGGTCAGACATCATCAAGGGAGAGTCTAAATCAGCCTTAAACTTTTCATTCCTTGTAGGACCCCCACATCAAAATACCTGGTCAGTACTTAGGGAGGATCAGACACTTCTCATTGGTGGTTTGACATTATCTGCTTATGGGTCAGTCTGTGTGTCTCTCTGTGTGCTGATACCTGTTCCTGAGAGTCCTTTCCTGTGGCCAGTCCCTTTAATGATGCCAGTGAGGTAGATGTTTGGAATTTGGTGATAGGAATCATATCTCAGCCCAGACTCTGTAACTTCATTTGCTGGTTTTTATTAAGGCAGTTTATTAGGTAAGTGAAGTAGAAGATCTTAGTTTTTATCCTCCCTTATCAGGCCAGTCCTATGAACCTTATTTGAAAGGTATTTATTGCATCAGCTCCTGCTAGTCGAGCTACAGCATTTTTCATCTTTTATTTCACACCCTTCTAATTCTCTCCATCATGTCTTTGACAAGTCATTTTCTTTTGTTTTAAGTTTGGGGAGCAGGGTGGCAGAAGCACCCCATGAGGCCAGGTTCAAGTTTCAGCCACCCTTTTCTCACCAACCTCTGGCCTCCTCTCCTGGGGCTGAAAACGAGGAAGGAGGTGGTCTTTGTGTGACCTCGCCTTCTTGAACTCTGGCCATGTCACGTCGTGCTCACAGCCAGCCTCGGCGGCCAGTGCAGCAGGAGAGGAAAGGTCTTGCCTGGGAAGGTCTGAATTAGAAGTCTGTCTGTGCCCAGAGTGAACGTTTCTGTTTTGGAAAAGCCAGTTCCTTTCAGAGGGGAGGGAGACGGAATGGAGACTCCGGAGAAAGAAGAGAGAGTCAAGGGAAGTGGGAAGGAATTGGGGTGACCGAAGGACACAGAGCCCCCCACCCCCCACTCAGTTTATTTCCCAACCTCACCGGTCACTTGATCTGACAAGCCTTGCCTGAGCCCACACGTCACAGTCCCATGGCCTGGCAGTCGCCTCTTGCTGTTTAGGAAAAGAGAGTTGGGGCAGATGATAACGGATTGCCTGAGATCTAGATGCAGGTGGGTCAGGAGGGATCCTGGAGGCTCTCGGTGACTGTGAGGTCAGCCCGACTCCTGCTGGCTGGGTTTGTGGCAGGCCTCGTGGCTCGCCAGGGACCAGTGTGACAGGTGGTAAGTCCACTGGTCCCTGGGGAAATGACCAAAACCCCTCCACTGGAGCATAGGAGAAACTCGTAACTGCCCAGAGGGAGGTCCAATTTGCGCATTGTCACAACTCTGTCTCTTGGACAAGTTTCTTTCCTCTTGCCACTTTTACGAGAACCCGTGGGAAAGATGGGTGGAAGTGAAAGGGATGCTCATGGCATCTTTCAGTGGCTTCAGAAACCTTCCCTGAAGGGGAGGTGGGTCATTTCCCTGCCCACCCTGTCTACCTGCTCACTCGGTAGGGGCAGCAGTGTCTGGGCGTGGGCTCATGGGATATGTTTGCTTCTAAAGGGAGCGGGACATTTGTTTTTCCTTGGCCCTGTCCTGCCTGGAACAGCAAAATGTACTCCAGCCAAGGTTCTGTGAGGCTTTCCACCCCATAGTCTTGCTCGGTTGGGTCACCTGTAACTCTGTTTTTTTGGATTTGTACTCACTGCATGCACGTCTGTGCCCCTGACTCAAGGTCTGAGGACCACGTTTTTTTTTTGAGATGTGGGAATTTTTTAAAAAATTGTATTTTAAAATATATCATGCAATAATTGGCTTTTTTCTTTGGTCTACAGTTCTATGGATTTAAACATAAATTCGTATGACTACCACTGACGTGATCAGGATACGGGACAGCTCTGTCACCTCACACAGGCCCGTGTGCTGCCCCTTTATAGTCGAGGGAAGTGTGGGTTTTATTTCTGTTTTTTCCTCCATATCATAGGTAGCGTTGGCTCAATTCATTTCATCCATTCAGAGGCTAATTTTTCATCACTGACGGATAAGAGTTTGTGCTCTGCTTTTTCTCCCGACCGTCTCCAGCAGAAGAGCTGTCACCTTAGTGCCGTGGTTGTTGGCTTGTTAGTTACTGGCAAGTCTCGGCTGGATTTCCTATTTTTCATTCTGGGCTGTTCTTGCCCATACACCCAAAATGCTTTGGGCCGCCCTGTGGATTTAGGAGAATTCGAGCTAATTCTAACAGTGGCCAAAGGAAAAAATAATCAGCAAGGGAAATATGTTGTTGCCAACCATGTAGGCAGCAGAGGGAAATGAAATTACTTTTGGAGTATTCTGCTTTGAATTATCTGTATTACTCTTTCTCAGATGTCAGGACAGATTATCAAAGTTTGGGCATAATGTTTCAAATGAAGATGGTACATTATCTGCGGATTTTACTGACCCAGCTTGGTGCTCCCAGGCTGTCCTCACTTGTCCCATCACCTGAGCTGCCTGCACGGATCATCGCGGCGTCCCCACCCAGGTTCTGAGCAAGCCGGTACGTGTGTGAAGGCCAGAGCTGCCGTCTTCCTGGCTGTCGTTCAGAGCTGACGCTTTCTTAGGGAAAAGCGAAAGGCGGGGTATGTGTGCAGTGGGGATCCTATGTGCACTTGTCCTCCTCTTGGGAAGTGATGAGAGGTGACCTCAGAGGTCCCTGCTCAGAGTGTCACACTCGAGTGAACAGTAGATGATGCTTCTGCCGTGCACTTTGCTGGGGAAGGTAACAGCAACCGCACACATGTAAATTCTTGTGTAATCTAATTCCTGTCTTTGTAATTACTTGGAGACCTGCCATGGCAGCCAATTGAGAAGTGGGAGCAGTGACCCAGTGCAGAAAGCAGAAATCGGAGGGGAGGGGAGGAGAGGGGCAGGGAGAGCACAGGCGCAGCTCTCCTTCTGGCTTTACAGTGTCTAAAGTCACTTGCGAATCCGGAGAAAGCATTATGACGGCCCTCCACTCAAGTAACCCGCTTCCCAGCTGCGCCCCCTCACGAGGCCGAAGGGGTTTCTCAGAGCGGGTGGTAGAGCCAGGGCGTCCCTGGCTTAGCTGAGAGGAAGGACTTTGACTGATAAGAACCTCCCATTGTCTGGCAACAGGTTTCTGTAGAGGAATGTCCTCCAGGTGGGAGAAGAATGGGTTTCATTTAAAAAACCACACACTAAACAAAGCATCCTAAGCATGGGTAACTAGCAAAAGAAGAAAAACAAGAACAAAGCAGCCTGGAAACAAGTTGTATTTCAGCATCCTGATTGAATTCATACACACTTTAGAAAGCTGGTGGCATTATTTTCACAAGTAGAGCAAGTGTAACCGCGGAGTCTTAATTCTCCCAAATCTGCCTCTCGAAGGCAGAATGCAAAATGATCAGCTCCGCTTTGAAAGCGTTGCCGTTTGTCTGATAGACGTCGGAAACATGATGTCACTTCTGCAAACATCCACTTGAGAAGGTGCGTGGGGTTTTTTTTTTTTTTTTCCCTTACTTGGGTGACAGATTGCATGTTAGGGCACTAAAAGATGAAAGCACTAAATATTTGCTTTAGAAAAACACGGTGGAAGATTCTCTCATCCTCCCTGCTGAAAACTGATGGGCTTAGAATTCCATTAACAAAAATGACTATCTGCAGTTAAACTTATTGCCACCCTCAGGGCACGATTAACAAGTGGGGTAGAAAGTGAAGATTGGACAGTGGAGGATTATATCAAATTCTTTTTTTTTTTTTTTTAAGAGACGAGTCTCACTCTTGCTCAGGCTGGTCTCGAACTCCTGAGCTCAAGGGATCCTCCCCCATCGGCCTCCCAGAGTGCTGGGATTACAGGCGGGAGCCACCATGCCCGGCCTTGTATCAGATTCTTTTTCTCATATTCTGTGGAATGGGGCCCCGCCCTTTGGTTGGAATTGATGTCTGAGTTAGCCAAAGGAACTTCCTTCCTTCCCTCTAAGTCTTTAATAGGAGGGTCTTCTCGGTGGGTTTCCTCTCCGTAAAAACAAGTTACTTGTTATTCCCTCTATCAGATTTGATGATAAAGTCATAATTCTTGCAAGTCTTTTGGGGAGGAGGTAACTTACCTTAAAAGAAGAGAGAATGTGATTTTGGTACTCGGTTTTGGTTACCAGGGAGTCTGTTTAATGGGATGGTTAAGAGGAGGAGAGGTCAGTACTCCGTGAGTTCAAACCGCAACTTTGCCACTGGCTGAGTGACCACTGAACCTGTTTAGGCCTAAGTTTTTCCATCTATACAACCAGGAAATTATTGTACCTATCTTAATTTATCAGATTTGAATGAGTTAAAGTTTCTAAGGCAGGTGGCTAACATGTATATGTTTTAATTTATCTCTTTGGCTTGGGAGGAAAGAAACATAAACTCTATTCCTGGTCGGGGTGTGGAGGCTTTAATATTGAGACTACAAACCATTTATTAAAAGTCTGCTACCCTTCAGGCCCTGGATTAAGCTTTTTACAAATATTCTTGTTTCACTCTTATAGCTACTCCTTGCAAAAAAAGCTAATATTATTTCAGTTTTCTATATATTAATAAATAAGCCAGTGGTAACATTTACTGAGTGCTAACTATATACGAGGCTCTACTTTAAGTGGTTTTCATAACTTGATGGGTAGGGACCATTTCTCTCATTTTAAAGAGAAGAAAAGTGTGGCACAGGTTTTTTGTTTTTTTTTTTTTGTTTGTTTTGTTTTTTAAATAATTTGTGCCTGGTTCTTTGGAGAGGAATTGTGAAAACTGGGATTTGAAGGCTGGCCGTTCACATGTTTTCCAAGCCAGGGTGCTCACCTCCCCATCCTCTGACAACCCCCTGCTCTGTAACACGTAAATGGGCCCAGCTGTTGGAGAAGCTTTGAGCAGACACACACAGATGCTCTCCAGATACACTGGCGCATGATAGTTGGGAAGAAAAATCTTTTATTACCGGAAGTTGTGGCTTCTGAGGCTCTCGGCAATTGGCAACATAGATTTTTGTTTTGTTTTGTTTTGTGTGTGTGGTTTTGTTTTTTAAATAATTAGAAACAGTTCAACAATTGTTACCACCCACAGTAAAAATTGCTTGGATCCCGCGAAGTAAGAAAGAAAGAAAGAAAAAAAAAGTTAGGCTGTTCGGTAGAATGATTAAAATGGAACTTTAAAGAGGAAAGTCCGTTTCGGAGGATGCGCTTTTGGGTGTGTAAATGCTAAGGATCCCTTGTTTTTCACCTCCCCCCTTTGCCTGAATTGACAATCAAATGATGTTCATGGTGGTTGGCAATGATGAGGAGGGATTGCAAAGCACAAGATGGCTCTGGGAGGAAACCCACATTTTTTTGTACTTATTAATGGTATGTCTTTTGTGCGAGTGGGCGTGAGTACTGAGAGCATAAAGCCTACATTTGTGTAGTGTGTGGTCCTTGTTGCTGCATTCCACTACCCATGATGGTGGGCTGCGTGGGGGGGAGGGGGAGAAGGAGGAGGAGGAGAAGCAGGCGGAAGCATCCTCAGCACAGCCTCAGCTGTTCCCATTGTATAGACTGAGTCATTGAGGCAGGAGCAAGCCACGCCTCCTTCCAGGTCAAGAGGCTGGTCAGTGTGGCTGGAGTTCTTGGTTTCTTAGGACTGTGCTCTAATTATCAAAGCTGTGCCCCCACTTGGGTGGGAATAAAATTGTTGCGCTTACATGTACATTTTTCCCCTCTCCAGAGAATGAGGATGTGCCGGGGTCTGAGTTCAATGCTTTTGGTCAACTCGGATGTGCTATCCACTGGCAGTCCTTCCCTCTTGTAGCTTCCAGACTGTAAGTGGTCACGTGGGCCAAGAGATGATTTCCTAATCCTCATGGAAGCTTGAAGGACTTGCCTTTGTTAAAGGGGGGAACGGCACACTGGAGGGGTGTCCGTCTCTGTGTCCCATTTAAGCCACACTGCTTTTGACTTCTGTGATGCTTCCCAGGCAGCCTCTCTTGCCATCCTGACTTGTTTAAATTTATGGATTGTTGGCAAGCAATTTTTTGATGCTATTCTTCTCATAGCCAGAGGCCAAGATCCCTTGTGGAGCAGTGCCTGCATTTAATGGATGTCATCTGGACACCAGGAAGGGGCATCGAGAAGCATGGGAAGGGGGAAAAGTCTTAGAAGTGAGATTTTACCCCTAACGCCGTCTCCCAGCCTCTTGTTTATCCCTTCCTGCGCAATGCAGTCAGTGATTTTCTTTGGTACCACGGTGTCGTGGGCTGCACCCTACAATTCTAGGACAAAGGACACAGTGTCCTAATGGTCTTTGCAGATGGCCTAAAAATATATATGGTAAGCTGCCTATTTATCTTGATCTTGAATATCTCAGCATTATTGAGCTCTATGCCTGGCTCTTTACAAAGCCTGAAGATCTGTCCATATCTTTTGTAACACTTGGTGACACTCCAGGACATCTCTTCTGTTCTTCTGACTGTCTGGGGATTGGTTCCCAGGCCAGGCTGTAAGGCAGACAAGACAGTACCTACCATCTCATTTACTTGGCAGATGAGGATTACAGAGACACTTGAAGTGACGGAGTAAAGTGGGACACAGGTGAGTCCTTCAGCCCCTGCGTATGCAGACATCAGGCTGTTGGCTGAGAGCTTCCCTCCGAAGTTGGCAGGAATCAGAAAATAAGATTGTGAAAACAACTGTCACAAAGGCTATTAACTTTGTGGGACAGGCCTGTAGGCCTCTCTTCACTGCTTCTGGACACCAGTGATGGAAAAGCCTGCAAAATAGGTCTTGTTAACTCCCAGGGTGACGAGACGAGGCCTCCAGCTCTTGGGCCAGCTTGAGTCCATTTAGTCAAATGTTACTGAGTGCTCCTGCGCCAGGCACCATGCCGGCTCTGGGATCAGGGCGTGAGTGAGCCAGCTTGAATCGCCGCCTTCAGGAAGTGTGCCTTCTGTTCTAGCTGGAAGTGATGACTTGAGCCCCTAGGGAATTCTGCTCCTCTCTGAGGCATTCCTCTGAAGAACTTCTGGGATTTAGAACACCCTCCACCGTTGGATCCCTCACTGTGGTGTGAACAGGCTTGGTTATGAGGCTGCCAAGGAAAGCCATCTAAAAGGAGGGTTCCGTGGGCAAATCCATCTTTGAAGTTCTGGGAGTTCCCGTGGCTGTGGTTCTGACCACGGCCTGGGTGCTGGCCAGGCCCATTTCTCTGCTTCTTCATGCCTCACTTCTGCCTGGTGACCAGGTCCTTTTGGTCCCCCCCGCCCCAATCCAGTGGCATTTCCCAGCACATTCCTGTTATTGCTCATTCAGCACTGGGTCTTTGCTGCTTCTCTTCCAGTCACGGAGATCGAAGGTGCATTCCTGTCCAAGTTCCAGACAGACCAGCGTCTGAGCATCCCAGCCTCTTACAGTCTAGAAAGAGGAGGGAACAAAGTCATTTTCAACGCACTGTGAGCTGGAGCTGCTTAGAACAGAGCAAACAGCCCCGAGGGCCCCAGGAGTTGATGGCTATAATTAGTATCCTGATTTAGTAAGAAAAGTTTGTTGTCTCCAGGATTTAAAACAAAAGAGATTCTGTAGGGAGATGAAGTGAGACTGTCCTGGGGTAAGGAGATTGTAGGAAGATAGTAATAAATAGAATGTTACCTAACAGGTAAGGTGCAAATGAGCTGAGGTTTTCCCTTGGACCTGGGCTTCTGGTACAAGACAAATAACTCAGGTGAGGGAAATATACCTGAGTGGCCTAAAAATACTAATGCAAACAAATTCCTTGAGCAACTAACTCCAGCCAAGGTAATGTGTTCTCACTGTGGTTGGTAGAATTAGTTAAGGAATCTTACAATTGTGAGAGGTGACAGATGACTCTCACCTGACGACTCTTCAAATCCTGTCTTTGACTCTGAGGAAACTGAGGCCTGGAGAAGGAAGACTGCTGTAAGATCATGCAGCTGTGTCACCAAATAGTGATAGAATCAAGACTGGAATCCAGATCACTTGGTTTTTCTCTTCTCCGCTCTGCCACCTCAAATGCGAGTCCGAGTTTAATTTTGCAAAACATTCATGTTAAGTGCCATTAATTTCAAACTCTTTCTGGATTAGTGTGTGAAATTCAGTGTGTTCAGTTATTCACTTATTTTCCACTTGAAATCCTGATTTTTCTCAGACACACTGGGTGGTGGTGTGATGATCAGGAGGCTTATGGTGGTTGGTGATGAGGATGGATTAATAGAATCATCTCTGCTGAAGGCTAATCAGGAGGCAGTGAGCTGGAATTCATACGTAAAAAATATCGGAGACTTTTCAAGCAATGACTGTGCTTTAGTGATACATAGAACATCAGTTCTTGCCGTTTATGCACGTATTTTGAATGATGAATGAGTAACCAGTCTTAGCAGGAAAGGTTCTCCTTTTACGTAACCCCTAGCACCTCCTTTCCCAGAGGACTGGTATTTGGGAGTCCTTTTACATCATGGCTTCCAGGGCTTTTGTTAAAAACTCAACATAGAAATGTGTGAAAATGATCCTCTTTGAAAACAAGTCTGATAGCAACACTGTGGGATAAAACTTGGAAAGTATGTAGGTTGGGGATCACTAGTACCTGAACTCAAATCAACCCTGACTGAGTTGACTATGATAAGAATGGATGCAAGAGTTCACTGGTGATTTTATAATTTTTGCAAAAACCTCTGTTCTGCCCCTCGCAGTCCCACATCCTGTAACCAGGAAACAAGCTGGTGCCCTGGGTCGAGTTCAGCAAGTTTGTTTTGACTTGCAGCCTGTGATGGGAGTGAAGCTCTCATTATGTAATGTTAAACTGGGCCTGGAATGTCAGCTGGGCTAGGCTTGCCAAAGCTTGAAGAGTTGGTTGGGAATGGGCTACGTTTAATATGACTAATCCAGCTTGGCTAGGTAAAGGGGTGGGTGGGTGTCTCTCTGAGGAGGGAGGTATGACTGGTGCTATTTCAAATCTTAGCACTCTATATAAACTTTGCCAAAAAAAAAAAAAAAAGTTAAGCATTACTACCAACTAATACAATCAGGGATTGTTGACTGATACCCACGCCTTGATGTAGAAAATCTGTGGTCAAGATATCAAGGTATACCACTTGCTATTAGGGAAATGATGCTTTTGGATTATATGAAATGGTGTTTCTTAAAGTAAAAGTAGCCTGTGTTGGTCAAGTGTTGCTGGCAGAGCTACTTAGTAATGAAAGCAATTATACAAAGTAAACATTGGGTTCCTTAATAAAAATAGCAGTGAACCCTAATAAAAATTGAATGTAAAGAAAGAGGTGGGCTATTTTCCTAATAAAGATTCCAAAGTATAATTTAGGGTCTGTCTACTGACCTTCCTGGTCTTCATTTGGGAGCCTTTTCCCCCTTACCACCCCCACCCAAGCTTCCTCTTGGCTCTTTTAGGGGGAAAAAGAATCCTGTTTTTATGCAAATGTCTTTAGTTGGAGGTAGAAATAATCAGGAACCATGTTTGCACGATGATCCTTAAACACAATGTGGATTCCCACCCCCACCGGGAAAGAGTTGCATTTTGGTGGGGCTGGCCGAGCCCCTCCCCAGCCTCTGTGCTGCCCGAGGTGAAGCGAGGAATCGCGCTTGTCCCTTCCCTGATGAATGGATGCAAAGTGTTCACTGAACCTGGAAACACCTCCTTTTGTGTCCCGAGCTCTCCTAACACAGGCC
Source organism: Lepilemur ruficaudatus (assembly GCA_963574885.1). Taxonomy (NCBI): domain Eukaryota; kingdom Metazoa; phylum Chordata; class Mammalia; order Primates; family Lepilemuridae; genus Lepilemur; species Lepilemur ruficaudatus. The sequence goes on along the minus strand of CAUYRT010025275.1, from coordinate 118,772 downwards.
GTTAAACTTGGGGCAATCGCTCATGGTGGGGGACTGAATGGGGCCATTGGCGGGGGAGGGGAGCACACTGAAGCCATTGTGGGGATAGAGATGCCATTGTTTCCTGAGTATTAAGGAGTAAGACTCTGGGGACCTCCAGGCATCAGTGTGACCGACCACTGCACTGACGGCTTTTCTAGGTTTGCATTGTCCCTGCGGAACCCCTAACCAGAGAGGTTGGGCGAGGTCAGCCTGGACAGGAAGCGCCGCGGAGCGCCCCCTGCAGCATGGCCGGGGTATTCCCTGCGAGCAGCTGAGCGCTGGCCTCTCCTGCCTCTGTGCGGCAGGTGCTCGGTTTCTTCCACCTCTTGCCTTGCTCCCAGCCATCGTTTCTGCAGGGAGGTTGCAGTATTCCTCCAGGCATCAGAATTGAAAACATTTGTTCAAAATCACTTCTTCCGCTCTAGGAATAACATGTTTCCCCCATTCCCTTGCTGGTGACTTTTTGTTTAACTTCCCTTTTGCCATATGGTCTTTCAGAGGCACTCTGATCTTAATTATGGCATTCAGCCTTTGTTTATTTAAAAATCAGAAGGCAGATAGGCTATTGAGGGTTTATCTGTACTAATTGTGCCACCATACCTGCCAACTGTCCCATCAGCTGTAAAGGGAACCGCTACAATCCCTGCCGACATGGGGTGTGTACACACACAAACACGCATGCACACACACACGCCACATAACATGATGTGTTGATTAGAGGAAGGAACATATTTCCAGCTTCAGAATTGCCGCGCTGGCATTTTCCATCTAGAACTTCTGTGGTGTAGTGTTGACATGAAGGGGATTTAGCTACAGGTCTGGGAAAAGCAGGGAGCTAGGGTCAGAAGACTTGGGTTCAAACTCTGGCTCTGCCACTTGCTGTGTTATCTCAGGGAAGTTATTTTATTCCCTGGGAACCTTAGTTTTGCCATCTATAAACTAGAAACAGTGGTGTCATTGTGCCAGGAGTGGTGCGGGATTTAAATGAGGTACTTACAAAAGGCCAGCACATGTGTTAAGCATCCTTGCAGGGGGCATACAGTGTTCAAGGGATATAAGTGAAGCCCATACTGCTTCTGTAAGCAAGAGGCTTAGATGTAATGGCATCAGTTGTTTTCAAAACAACGTGTTTGCTGTTTTACCTGTCTCTTTGATAATTTTAATATTCTAATTAAACCATGGTTTATATCAGAATGTGTAATGTTTTATATAGATCTTTTAAAAAGTGACTCCTGCTTGAAGAGTAGAACAAACCATTTGACACAAAATATAGCTTTGCTACGGTTACGCTTTGAAAACACACTTGTTGAAGCCACTGAAGAGACCTGTTTAAAAAAATGTTAAAAACATTAGTATTATTTTCATTTTAAAACAAGCATGAAAATTCTTAGCTTCTTCCTCTGGATTTAAGAGGCTCTTCTGTTGGAGAAATCAATTATTATAGATCTCCCTGATGTCTGAGTAAAGATGCATTTTTTTAGAAATATAGTATCTTTTTAGATAATAATGAACTTGTAGTTGTTACATGAGATTCTGATACCTTTTTCATTAGACCATCACACTCTGTACAATTGTAAAAAAAAATCAATTTTAAGAACTGTTTTTAAAGAATGTCTGTTCCCAACATTTTCTTTGAAATGTTTTGAGATTGTCCGCTGGGTATTTTTTTTAAGATTTTTTTCCCTAAAACATATTCTAGTGGTAGTGTTTTTATATATGATATAAATTTCTGCAACAAATATTTATTGAGCACTTATCCAGCGCTTAATTGGTTCTGTATATTTATACTTAGGACACAACAATAACCATGTAGTAGTATACACACATCTTTGGTAAAGGAAGCCCTTCTCACAAGCCTGGCTGCCCCAAAATTATAGCGAAGGACAAAGTAGATTCTAATTGCTGGCTCTTGATGCCTACATCTATATATTTTACTTAATTCATAGTTAGAAAAGCAGCTAAAAATGTTAAGAGTTCATACCAGTAGTTTGCATTGTTGTAGTTTATAAAGCCCTGGAATTAAGTATGGACGTACCAGAAGGCCCATACAATATATTGGGTCAAAGAGAAGAAATCCAAATTCATATTAATTGATATTCACGAGTAATCCCTGAGTGCCAGTAATGTTTCTGTCCCAATCATAGACTAATTTGGCCCGTTGTGTGGGTCAAACAGAATAGCCAACAGCTCTGAGTTTAGGGTGGTGTGGAAAAAACATCATCTGATTGTTAATGCCATGTTCCTCAAGTCTATAATGTTCTGTGACCTCCAGTGCAAATAGCTGTTCATCTTTAGATGATTTGACAGCATAATTTAGCATTTGGGATTCTTTTAAAACAAAGTTGTGATTAAAAACTTGTGCTGCTTCTGTAGCATATAAGCAAAGCAAGCTTTTCAGTTATATTTTCTAGGGGACAGAATAATTAAAGTGAATTGAACATTGGGCTGGGTAGTCATAGAACTGGTTTCTGTTTGAGGTTAGTAAACTTCGAGTGAACTGTATTATGAAGGTACTCCAGGAGTGCGTATGTTAGCTTTTTGATAGTTCTAAATAATTATCTTCCTCTGTATATTATAATTTCCCTGAAACAAGGGGATTTTCTCTGTTTGATTCACTGATCTATCCGTAGTGCCTAGAACAGGGCCAGGCATGAAATAGGCACTGAATCAGTGTTTATTGAATCAATGAATGAATCTCTGGTGCACTCAAGGGAAAGATGCCAGGAAGATTCTACTGTGTTCATGACAACAGCAGCAATAATTCCTCCGTCTCATCTTGAATTATTTCTTCTAAATCTTCTGAGCTTGTTTGTTTTTCTCTCTATAAAATGGGCTGTTGGTATGTGAGGCTTTATTTGATGATGAGAAATAGTGGCTCCTAAACTTCCTTGAAGAGAGGTGCTAGACAAAAACAAGATGGTTTTGAAAAAACAACACCGCAGTCCAGACTAGACTAAGATGCTTGGTTGCATTTGAAACCAGTTTCACAGTCTGCTTTGGGAAGGCGATTGCAACATGCTTTCCATCTGTGCCTAATGGGAGCGCACTCCCAACTCCGCACTGCGGCAGCAGGAACATTGGCAGGGCTCTCCCAGAGAGAGCCAATGGGCGTTGCTATGGTGGAGGCATGACATAATTTAATTTTACTTTATTATTTGCTGGATGTGCCCATTGCATCTTAGCCTCTGGGTGTGTTTACAAGGAGCTTAGGAAAGAGGTAGAGACTGTCTTGTCAGCGTGAGGGCCAGGCATGTTCACACACACACACACACACACACACACACACACTCTCTCTTCTTTCTTCCCTGACATCCAGCACCCCTCCTGGGGAAGGGGTGAAATTACCATCCAGCTAGTGACTTGCAAAGCTCAGAAGGACCTGCCTTCCTAAAATCCCCTCCCCTGGCCCTGTAATTCCCTGCGGCAGCTTGGCGGTTGGGCGTGTGTGCACCTCATTTCTCAAAGAACACACATGAGTTGCAAAAGGCACAGAAAGTCTGCGTGCTTACTTAGTAGAGTTTAAATCAACTTACTTGATTTGGGTGACTTTCCTTGGCAACGTTCCTAAACTTCATCTGAAAAGCAAAAGTTCAAAGTTCACAAAAACATCATTTATTTGTTAATGAAAACTGAGGAATTTCAGAATGGGATCATGCTGTCCTGTAGTGTCACCTTCCCTCTGATGTTATAGAGGCTTGTTGTCTGTCACCAGAGGCCAGCAATAAGGTATTTTAAGCAGATGAGGCAATGATGGGAGGTGAGTTTGGCCAGTGTCCATATATTCAGATCCTCTTCCTTCTCAAAAGGATAAAATAAAAGATAGAAGACATTTCCCTTATTATGCTTTTCTGGTGGATTTCTGTCACTGCTGTTTATAAGATGGCTTTTCCTCTTCTAATCCATTTACTAATTTTAACTCTTGGTTCTAGCGGAGAGTTACAGATAATCTGAAAAGCAAATTCCCTTGTTTTTGTCATATTGCTGCAGTAGTATTTAATTAGGGGCCCTATGAGTGACAGGAGTCTTTTTGGTTCTATAGCCAAAAACCAACCCCAAAGAGTGGCCATCCAGGTCTGCCTTGTCAAGTCAGAGAAATCCTGACAGCCTGCAGGTTCTTAAGCATCCTGCCCTGCGCTTCAGTGCGGGAGAGGCACAGTAATAATAGTCCTGATCCACCAAGGAAGAGCAAAAATCCCTGTAAGTCTGTGATTTTGAAATATTGTCATTTTGACCAGATCAACAACTTCTAACTTAACTTACTAAAGCAACTCGATGTCCTTATTTAAATTCCCCCCCCCCACTTGATTAACTGGTCAGTGGAGATGGAGGCATATCCCGGGGCATAGGGCATCCTTACTCCCAAGGAGAGCTGCCCTGGGCTCGGTGCACTGGCCAAGCTGGTGGGTTCTCTTTAAGGGGGGCTCTCTGTGGCTGGCATCTTCGCCTTGAAGGAGATGTGAGACATTTCCTAGAGCAGTCATTTCCTAAAGCCCCCTTTAGACATTGTGACCCTCGGTCCTCATTAGTCTTGGCTCACACTTCTAGTCCCAGAGAACCGTGTGGTTTTCCTTCTTTCCTAACAGCATTTGAAGAAATTAATTTATTTTCCTTTGTTCCCTACTGTCCAATTTGTTCCCCATTAAAGATAAATAACGACATTGTGACTATCATAAACCAAGGATTTCTATGTTGGTCAGCCAAGGATCTCTTTAAGAGGGAGGGGGACCTAAATACTTGAGTCAGGTATTTTAAGATGTTAAATCTAAAAACAAGCCTTTTAAGAATCAAATGCAAAGCCAATCACTTAGCCTCAAATTTCCCACTACGATTCTACTTTTCAAAACCCAGGATGACCATCAGGGTGCGTTTAGTTTGACCATCAGTTGTTGTAGGTCAAATAATGGTCTCATGGTTGTTAAAATCCTATTAATGCCCCCTCTAATCCTGTGAGTTTTCAGAAGGAAATTCTGATGAACAATCCTGGGATTGCTTTGCCTGGTAACATCTTATTTATTGACAATTTCCCCAGCTGAGCTCTCTTGGTAAATATGTTTGCTGTGGCACCCTAGTTCCTTTTTAATCAGAAATGCTTATTGATAGGTTGTATGGTTAGGGAAAATGGCATTTGTTATGTAGTGTTTTCCCAAGGAATGTTTGGAGAGTTTTTCTTTAATACTAAATATATAATGACCCTTGTCCTAAGAACATAATAGCAGTGTGATTTCTGTATAGGAATTTTCTTTATTGATAACTGGTTTATAGGTTCTGGAGACTCCAACTGATATTCTTTTGCATCCCGATCAGAAGCCCTAACTTTTTGGTGCTTGGCAGAGAATACATCCCTGGGTAACTTGTAGGCACCCTTAGTGGAGGCAGTGGTGTGTGGTCATGGGGAGAAGTCAGAGCATTAGCCGGGTCTGTGTTTTCCTCCAGCGTGGAGTTTTGTCATTTCTAATGATGACAATCCATCAGTCCACACAGTTCGAAATGAAGATAAATTGAATTAATATATGTGAGTTAAATGACTCATTGATATAATTATGCTGTGAGGATTTCTGTAGTGTAACCTAACACATTTAGTAGTGTTAATTGTAACAGCTTTGCATGGGAGCATTTAATTTCCTAAGCAAACAGAATAATTTATTAATTCTCAAAAAGCTATTTCAAGGCCTAGACTTAGCAAGAAAGAATATGCATGCAGCTGTAGTCTTAGTGTGCTTTGGCTTATCAAATTGGCTAAAAAAATTTTTTTTTTTCAATTCCAACTTCTGTTGGTACATCGCCGTATGTGCCCAATTCAACAGTGTATCGAAATGAAAGTAGGAAATAGGTACCATCCAGTAAATCTTAATTAAGTTATTGAAAATTGAAGAGCACTGAATAATAAAGCAGTTCTAATTGCAGTTAAAACTGTATTGGCAGCAGATATGCCTGAGCAACGAGGATAAGACAGCCGGGGAAGAGCATTGGATGACAGAATCGAAGGAGGGTAATACACAGATTAAATGCAAAACTCAACTCCGGCGTTTTGTGAAATGCAGGCATGCTGTGTAAACCTATTTTTTGCTGAAAAGCATGTTTTCTCTCATGTCAGAAATGATCACAGGAATCCTTTTAATATTCATTTAAATAGTTTTTAATTGGCTTCAGAGAGTTTAAAGTTCAGCATGAAGGTGAGATCTAAGCTTACTAATTAGATCGAATGCAGTTTGACTTACAGAGCAGACTTGATAATTAAAGAATTCCATACCAAATATACGTTTTGAAAACATTTCTTCTCACAACCTTGAGGTAGAATCGGTTTTCCTGAATTTTTCCCATTCTTTGCAAATAGAAATTTCTCCTATAGAATGATTACAAAACCTTGCGTCGCTTGTTAGAAAATGACAGACCTCTCATTTGTTTGTCGGTTAGCTGACATCCTGCGTTCAGGTTATTCTGAATTTTTTTCCCCCCCAACCAAGTAGAATTTTGAATTGCACAGAACGTTATGATGAACACAAGTTGTTGTGTCTTGTGTTTTTTCCCCCCACCAAGTTGTTTGATGCTGTTGAAATGGAAGGCTGAAGTAGAAGGGGCACTTAAGCAGTGAAGGGTTTTTCTTTGTAAATAATAGATCAAGAGCACTGGATCTGTATCTAATGGAGCTGTGTGCGGCCTCCGTTTCAAGGACAGCGCGCGGTTTTAAAAACCACAACTACCGACCATACCGTCCGCAACCTGTGGTCAGTTTTGTGAATGTGTATGTGTGTGTCTGTGCTCGCCTCCTGTAATTCCTTAGTGCCCCACCCCTTAAATGGCTTGCTTTAACATCGTATTTTATTTCATAAACTTAAAAAAAAACCTCAAGCAATAAAATATATAATACATATCTCTGTTCTTCCGTTATCTGTCTTCTCTAATTGTGGAATGATTTAAGGAAGTTAGGTCCTGTTTTACTAAATATTTGAATGAGCCTATTTGACTGTGGCATGCTCTATAGCAGGTATGTGTAGCTGATATTAATGCAGAAATTCGTTTGTAATGGTAGCAGAAAAATTGGAATGGTTATATTTACAAACCTATGTTATCTTGATAATTTGAGGAAAAATTACACTTACTGTTTTCTCCCCCTATTCTTTTCTTCTTTTGGACTTTATAAATGTGTTCTTATATTTGCTGGTTTAAACCTATATTTGAAAATCATAGATTTAATACTCTAAGTATTGTGGGGTTATTGCATGCAGTTCCTAAAAGCATCATAGGGCTTTGTTTCTTCTGAATTTGAATTTGTTATATTTTATCACGTGCAAATCTAAATATTAGACCTAATTGATATTTTCCCTTGCACTGTAACAGTGCAAACATGCCCAGTGTCTTAAAATATGTAGTCTCTGTCAAAAGCTTAATTGCAAATACAAAATAAACATTAAATGTTAAATGTCAAGTAGGAGTCTATGTAAACAAAATAGAAATAAAAGTACAGGTTAAATCTGGAGATTCACAGCTTATTTCTGAAATAATTGTTCATAAGATTTGGAGGTAGTTACTTCAAATTGAAACAGTTCATTTTTTGATGTATTTTTTTCTAAGTGCATCCCGCAAATTTAGGCCTATTTACGAAAGGGTTAAAAATCTTTTCCTTATAAAATAGATTTCTTAATAAATAGAAATCTTGGTAAATAGATTTTAAACCAAACATTTTAATATTTTTATTACATACGAAAATAACTGTTGAAAACTAATGTTCCTAACGGGCTGCTTTCTTGAAAGAAAATCATTAATCTTCTCAAATGTAAGTGTAAAGTTGATCCTTTTTAGCTTTCTTGTCCATAAATCGTTGATTATTGGTTTTGAAGGAAAACGCAGTGTGAGTGTGTTTTGAATTTTAACTTTGAAATCATAGATGTACAACATGTTCATTGCAGTCAAATCACAAGCAGAGAGAACCCATTTGAAACAATTTTTAGAGCGTTCCTGTCAGGGCATTATTTAATGGGAATGATAAGTTTCAGATTTTAGGTTTTAGAAAGTTGAGGTTGGCTATACTTCAAATCTGCGATTTAACTGCTTTGAAAGAATGGCTTTGCCTGTCTTCAGGGGGAAACAAATAACTTAGGGGACATCAGTTCGTTCTTTTACAGTCTTTCATCCCTAAGTATAACAAATTGTTTCTTTTATTATTGTGGTACTTGCGCCATGGAAGCACTTCTTAGGGGAAAATAATCAGGACGATATGATTTGCCTCTCAGATGCTGCAACCTGAAATACGTTACTACATTCCTTGAAGGGGTTCTCTCTCTCTCTCTCTCTCTTTTTTTCTCTCTCCTCCCAACAAATACAGCTAGCATAATAGAAATTATAGAAACGGATACAGTGAGATTTCTCTCCCTTCTCTCTCAGCATGTTTTGGTTGGCTAGGAGAAGGCAAGGTATTGGAATATGATTATCCCTATTTAAGGGGAAAAAAATGATACAATTTGTCATCTTACCAGTTCTCGGCATTCTTTGTGGTGCGCGCTTAGTCAATGCCGGGAAGACGGCGGTCTGACAGCTAATAGATATCTCTGCCCTCAATTGTTTGGACATTTTTGTCTTTTGTGACATTGAAGAAAAGACAAGGAAGGGAATGGAAGCAACTAAAAAATGTCAAAAGATCAGAAAATCAATGGGCCGCAGGAATGCGCTCTGTTTACCGGGGTGTAGCTGCTCTTTCTGTTCCGCCGCAAGTCCGAGGCGGTGTCTGGGGCAGGCTCGGAAGTCGCCTCCCTCCCCGGGAGGTGTGATAGAGCACACACAGCGGACACGTTACCTCGCTCGCCCCGCCGCCCCTCCCCGCGTAAATAAATAATAAAATAAATAAACGCTTTTCTCTTAAGACTGCAAAACCCGGGTATTTTGGTGCCGTGCCTTTCCGTCTGTTTCCAAGCGTTGCCGGACCGCTGGGCTCTGCCCAGCAGATGGGTTACAGGATTTGCTCTTGGCGTTTTAATTCTCTGGTCAGGGGAGAACACTTGACGTTTTTATTATTTATTTATTTGATATTGGAGGGAAAGAGTCAGTAAGAATGAAAGGGGTGATAATTAGGGGAGGACACATTGGGCAGATGAATAATTGTTTTGTCCCTGGCTTGGGCTCTTTGGACCAAGGCTGACATATGTCTCGGGGTAGTCATTAGAAGTTGCGATTTTATTTGGAAACTTTGTTTCTTGAAAAGAAGATAGGGTATGTGGATAGTAAGACGTTTTTAATTTTGTAGGGAAGGGTAGTGTTGGTTGCTTTCCATAAAAACCTTTGGGTTATGAAGTATAGACTTTAGTTGCTTTTTCTTTTTCCTTTTTAAAACTTTTCAACCAACTGGTCGTCTGGGTTGCGTGAGGGTGCGTGTGTGTGTGTGTGTGTGTGTGTGTGTGTTTCGTTCATTCTTTCACCTACACATGTGCCTGGAATACGGTGACAGCCCAGAAAAATGGACGGAGCCTACCAGGCGAGGCTGCAATCTGTTGGGGAAGTTTTTCCCCCCAGCCTTGTAGTTGCTATTTGATAGTAAGTGTGGTCCAGGCAGCATATTTTATAAACTTTCTATTAAAGTTGTGGCATGTTATCATAAAACTCAATTGCGCTACTTTGTATTATGCTCTGGGATTGAGAGATAGACATAGGATTAAAAAAACAATTTCTAGGCATTTCTCGATGATAAATTTAATTTTCTTTGCTATTTGGAGGTCTTCTTTGAAAATGCAATTGTAATGAACGCATTCAGAACTGGAGAATAGATTTACCCTTGGCTTCAAATAGTCGACGTTATCAGGCGCTGTCATTCGTTCCTTCCTATTTTCGGGCTGCTAATTGATGTTTTTGATGTCAGCAAGAAAATTGAAGAAAATGTCATGTGTGAACCAGTGCGGAAGTTAATAAGATTGACTTCGTTGACAGAATTTACAATGAGAGCAGAGACCGCATAATGGGACCGCTGCGAATTCGTGTGCTCTCTTTGGAGTCAAAATTGACACCTCACGCTAGGCCAGTGGTCGATAGGAGAGATGGAACATTTGGGAAAGTTCCTAATCTCATTTTTTCCCCCTTACCTTTTGGTCTCCGACGGTTATTTAGTTTCACCGGCAGCTGTTTATCCAGGGCTATTGCTGCGGGCCACGCCAGGCCCTTAGTTCAGACTCCTGGTGCCACCAACAATGCTTATTTTTTATGCTGTTTTGAGTTTGAAAGCAAAAGAGTCTCAAAAAGGTTAGATTAAGATGTGTCTTAAGGAAAGATATATTAATATCGGTCAGGGTCATTGCAGAAGCTTGGGTTATGTGCAATAAAGCCGGAATGCAAATCCCTCCCTGAATAAAGAAACCATGTTGGCACTAAGATCAGTCCTTGAGCATAACAGAAGGTTATAACTTGCAAGCAAAAAATAATAAAAGTTCTTGGCCACATGTCCCCACCCCTAAAAGAAACATTTTAGCCGTGGTGCACCTTAAAGTTTTTTTTTTTAAGTTATCGAAGGTTTCAATATAATAGTTTAATTTTCCAGTTATGTGGCAAAGTTTATTGGATTTGTGTGTATAATTATGGATTGGATTAGTTGAGTTTGGTTCAGTGCATCTGATTATCTTCTGGCCTTTAGGGAAATGCGCTAAAACCCTAATATGTCCAGTCCCCCCAAGCGGTCTCTTTTTGAAGGCGCCGCACAAAATGTGGTCTCTACCAGCGCTCGGCCTCTAAGGATCTTCAGTGAGAGACATTATTCTTGGAATATCCAATTAATTCCAGGGGCAGTGATCAGTTAGCGCTTCTTCTCCCTTTCTCGCCATTTGAAATGCTAACACAATGAATATTTTCTCATTGGTCTGTGTCCCTCGGCTAAGCTGTTGCCGCGGGCTGAGAATTTCATCGACTGATGAGACCAGAGGCTCCGCCAATAAAAGGTTACAGTACGTGATTTGCATGCCAAGTGGGGTTTGGTTTCATGAACTTAAAAGTTCTTTAACTTTTATTTGACTTTTTTCCTTTTGTTCAAAGTAGATTGAGGGGTAGTATATTTGTGAGTGTTTAAAGTAGGAAAATTACCGGGGACCATAGGTCACAACGGTATTTTGGACCATCCTCACAGAGACGGAGAAGATGGCCTTTGTGTCGGTAGCTTTTTATGGAGAACAACCTCATCAGCTCTCCAAGATCAGGTCAATGGGAAGCAGTTTTCAAAATGCCCACGATTTAGTGTTGAGTCTCTCTAGTATCCTTCAATAGCTTGACATTTTAGCAAATAGTACTGGTAGAGTACCTTGTAGTACTGATAATCAGATACTTGATTAGGGAGCCACTGAGTAGGGCGTTTGGAGGAGGAAGGAAATCCTTTTCTTTGGTGTGGTTGGTAGTCAGTCTTGGGTACCAAGAACATAATACCTTCTAGAATAGTATTCAGAGGCAGAACATCTTCTGTTTTCTAGGGTGCGTTGGAGGTTGTTATGGAACATTGAGTTGCATCGGGCACAAGAAAATTTACAACAAAAACACTACCAGCGCCACTTTCAGCAGAGGATAATGATGGCAGAGTAGATTATATGGATTAGATTATAGCCTGCAAGCCCCCGTTTCAGAACTGTGTCACAACTAGACAAAGCGCCAGGAAGTGGGAGGCCAAGAGCAGTTACACATACATTCAGTTGGCGAAATGCTTGGCTCAGAGAAATAACATCTGATGGTGTCATCCGTATCTCTTTCGTCTTCTAGAATCTTCCAGACTTGGATTTTATCAAGTCAGGATGCTTCTTGTTGATTTAAAGCCATGATAGTTGCCTTCTGATCTAAGGACTACTGGTTGGCTTTAAAAGGAGAAGGAGGGCAGTATGGTAAAATGAAGGTACCTCAATCCCTCCGCAGAATAGGGGAAAGGGGGTTGAGGAAAAGGAAGAGTCAGCCTTCAAACCACCCAAATCTTAGAGGAAGGGTAATATGATTGGAGACTTGACATATTTCAACTGAATGAAAAATCATGATACCTTTACCAAAATTGTTAGCAAAAGGGAACTGGCAGGGATAGGAGTGGAGAGCCTTGCTCTTCTTCTCCCTCTCCCGCCCTCTTCCTTCCTTCCTCTCCTAGCTGTCTGAGAGGAGCAAAGCAGGTGGCTCCCTGTGGCTGACTTTTCATGACAACATGCCATTAGAAATTGCCGTCCTGTTGATCAATCCTCTCGACATGACAGATTTGCCGCAAGGCCTGGCTCTTTGAGCGCCAGCACTGTGGCTTTTCCCTCCTTTTTTCCTGCACTAATTGGTGAAAGTTTTTTTACTGTGCTAGTGGCAGAGGAAATTCTTTTGAACGTTGTCACAATCAAGTGTTGACTTCTTTAGAATTGCAAGTAGGTTAAGTGAGTATCAACATTGGGGGGTGGGTGGGAGGAGGGAAAACACTAACACAAAGTTACTACTACCTAAATTTTATGATTAGAGTAGCATTGGGAAACAAAGTAATTGGATTTACCCCTCCTTCCCTCAAGATATATATTGGGGGAATACACATGCATACACACCAGGATGAAGGCAGGTATTAAAATTATGGTCCTTTTAAACTTCCATTATGTTTTGTCGTGGGGTAGGGGGCAGCCCTGACATTTGGAATGGGGAAAACATATTTTCATGTTGATTGAGGAAAATATATCCATTAGTTCCTTCCTATAATATATGGATTCAGAACAATAATACCACAATCATTACATAACATACTATAAATCAAAGGGGTACATAAAGCTTCTATTAGTCAAGCACATTTTACTCTGAACTACTGACATTCTTCTGTCCAAAATCAACATACAAAGAATAACCTCTTGGCAAAGGATTTGTTCTCAGATATTGATTCTTTGCTGAAAGTATCAAGATGCAATTCTGCTTAAATTTTGCTATTGTGGTTTTATATATATATATATATATATATATATATGATTATTTTTAACCTAGAACATTACACCCTTTTATATTATTTAAATCTAAACTTCTCAATGAAACTGACAATTAATATGGCTGATCTTTCTATGTAGAGAGAATTTGAATTTGAAACCTATTTTCTAGTATCTTTGATTCAAAGTATTTATTGAAAATTTATAAAACTAATCTTCACTTAAACACACATATTTCTTGGTGATAAAAAAGGTTACATTAAAAGTTTTGTTTATCCAGATTGAGAGAGAATATGTATATTTAAATTTTCTATGTCACAGAATCTGTGAAGCTCATTGTGATTCCTGTCTGTATGCCATTTCTGATAATTCCAAATTGGGAAAAAAGAAACAGAGGTTATGAAATCCTATAACTTTACTGTGAATTTGTGACTATCAAGAAGAAATCCTATGCAGAAATAAAGATTTTGTGCTGACCCTCGATCTAAGCATAGAAACCATAGGTAGGAGGCTACTTCTATATTTAAGAGCAGATATTTACTAGTAAATGAGCATTATATTACTAAGATTATTAGCAGAATTCTAGTAAGTTATTTTAGTTTTAGGTGTAAAATGGAAATAAGACGGAAAAGCGCTGCCTGGTACCTGGGCCCGGCCTCTCTCCTTGGCCACTACAATTGCTCCAGTTGTTATATTATAGGGGGGAGATGTGCAGAAACCCCTACTGAAAGAAGCATCAGTTCATATAATTAATTTTGCCATTGTAAAAATCATTTGTAAAATTTGCATTATTAACATTATCAAGTCACTAGTTGGTAAGACATCAGACATGACGAGAGTGAAGGGCAGCTTAGGGAGAACTGGGCTTTAAACCCTCAGTAGATCGGAGTTAGGATCAAAGGCGCTTGCTTTATGTGGCTGTGCTAGACTTTGAAGTCATGACTGCACCTACAGCACTCATTTCATCAAGTTCACTGGTGTCTTAATAGCAGATCAATAAGTTTCAAAGTCGGAGAGTTAATTTGATACTAGTGCTGATGCGGTCGTGCTGGGGAAGACGAGAGAGAGGCAGAGAAAGCTGCCTATTAACAACTCCGGTTCAGAGCGCACAAAGATGCAGATTAAGGATGTATCCATGGGCCCTGAAAAGACAGGCTCTGGCCAGGAATAAGGAAGCTGTGGACTGATAAAGGAAGGGATCCCTAATTTAGACATCTCAGGTTGTTTGGAAGCCAGCTTGAAAAATCTTTAGTTGGATACACATGTATGTGCGTTTACACATATCTGAGTGTAGTCTAGGTGAACAGGTGACAGAAACACACGCACACACCTTTCTAAATTAAAGGCATATGTCTGCAGAAGGACCATTGTAGGTTATGGAATGATGTGGGGAAAAAAGTTACAAAATCTGTGTGGTTTTTGAAGGGAGCTTGGAGTGTATGCTTTCATCATGGGGATTATGTTGGTTTTTTTTTTTTTTTAAGTGGCATTGGGAATATCTCCTAAGTGAATGATACCTAGGCAATAGTTTGATACAAGTCTATTTTAATCCATTTAAAAAAAAGAGCTCTTCAGAAGAAGTCTCAGCTCAAAATTCCTTGCCTCCTTTATAGCATAACTTGTGCGTGCGGCCAAACGGGCTTCTCTGTTGCACTGTCTCCATTCCCTTTCGGGATTTTGTCTCAAGTCTCCCCACTTCGAAAGTGATACACTTTTATGATCTATTCCAAAGACTTCTTGGACATAAAGAAACCAATAGGTAAAGACACTGATAAATTGAAAGAGAGAAGAAGAGAAGTTGAGGCAAAATAGAATGTTTGTATGTATATTTGGGATTTTTTTTTTGTTTTGAGTGGTTTCACTGAGGTCCTTCTTATGGAATAAGCATAAACATTATGGGGTGTGTGATAAGAGATGACATCAGTGGCTATTGCAGGAGGGGATTTGGGAAGGCTCTTTTTGGGGAGTGCGAAAAGGGAGAGTGTAAAGATTACAGGGTTCAAAGATGCAAATCACGAGAAAGTAGAAACCTTAAAAAAATTTTTTTTTAATAAGAACTTTGCCATCTGTATGTACAGCATAGGCTTCCCAGCATCGAAGGTCAGATTCACACCCTTTTCGAACAAAACTCTAATTTAGAATGTTCATCTAAGGGTTGATAATGGCATTAGAAGGCCAGTGGGGTGGTCAGTGGGTGTTGTAGATTAGCTCAGTGGCCATTACGGCTTTCCCTAGACCCCCACGATTCATTGGGTAGATTAACCATCACATCTGTCATTTTATCCCTTTTACCACATTTAAAATACGAAAAGGGGGGTGGAAATATCATCTCGAAGACAATTTATATGGAGCAAGCCAACGAAGCACGCTATTTCTAAAACGTCTAAGAAATCGCCATAGATACCTATGTGTGTATACATGTGTAATATAGTTATGCACGCTATAACTCTGCAGGACATAGAGATATAGATGTTGAAATGATTTGGGTGAATTCAAATAAGTTGGTTATGCCAGGTAAGCTGCAAGTTTTTAAACTTAATTCCTTTTAATTAGTCTTTTGCCTATGTCATGAGAAAGTTCTGTCTTGTAATAATCTGGTAAAACATTGTCTGCTGCTGGGCTGATACAGTGCAGCTCGTTAAGCTTCTGTTAGTTTAATTTCTGACAAAACTTCCGTTTCAACTGCGTGGCACCCGGAACGCGACAATGTTGGCTCCTAAGGAGTGTAGCGGGTCCTCTTTCTCAGTGGCGATTCGGGACCTGCAGCCTGTGTGAGGGGCTTTCGTTGTGTCGTTTCCTGTGTGTTTGTGACAGAAAGATGTCACTGTTAAAGGGAACTTAAGAGTTTCTGTAAATGTATTGGTTCATCCTGAATAAAGTGAGAGAGACAGTGCTTGGAATCTGGGGAATAAGGGTGGAAGGAGCTGAGCTGATGAAGGTGTTTCTTGTCAAATTTGTGTAGGAATTATTTACCGCGCTGTCTTGCCTGAGCCGCCACAGTAAAAGTGAAGACACGGAAAATTATCCCAGATGGGACGAATCGCTCGTTCTCTGTTCTTTTTTTAAAAAGGAAAAGATTTCAGGAAGAAAAGTCTTTTTCTTTAGAACAGTATGAATAAAATCTGGACAGCTGTCGAAAAAGATATGCCGTCTGCATTTTTTTTTTTAAATTTCTAGCCGCCACCATAACTAAATAGCTTGAATAGTACATCTTTTCTTTTTTTCTCTTCATACATAATGATCTCTACTTCATTAAAAGCGTATTAATCTGGTTCCCAGTCTCTTGGGAGACACCTTAAGATGATGATATTGTGGGTTTTTTTCCCCCCGAATTGTTTAAAAAAAAAAATTCTAGCAGATTTGGTCCCTG
>CAUYRT010025275.1:0-100000 GCA_963574885.1 Lepilemur ruficaudatus | reverse complement strand
GCGTGTGTGACAAAGGCAGCTGCCAGGAGTGTGGTGGTCCACGTGAATAGAGGGAGGGAAGGCAATTAGGGGGCTGTGTGGTTGGGGCTTTTTACTTGTCAAACTGGAGGCTCATTGCTTTTGTTACCGCCATGTAAAGGGAAATGGCAGGGTTTTGTTTTGGTATTAAGGGCCTTCAAGATTGCTGCCTGACACTTACACAGGAAGGCCAGATAAGTCCAGAAAGAGGGGCCACAGAGCAGTATTTTTAAAAAGAAGAAAATGAGGAATTCCCACTTTTTTGTTACCTTTAAGCGCTTGCAGCCCTTGTTTTTGTTGATTTTTTTTTTGGAGGGGGAAGTGGGGGGCGAGGTTATTAACTTCTCCCATGTATTAACAGATTGCTTAAAGACCTACGTCATGAAAACAATCCTGTGGGTTTGGAGATAAACAGATGGCTGATCAGTTCAGCAAATTAAAAACATCTCTTCCATGCTAGGTGTCCTGCCACCAGGAGAAACCAAATCTTTGCCACTGGTCTTGCTTCAAGCAACACAGGTCCAGGAATCCCAGGTGGCAGCAGGGGTGTTTTCTTACCTGCATGCAAATCGGGGTTGTGTATTTGCCTCTAAAGAGGGTGAAACGATTTCACACTTGGGGTGGGAAAGGACTGGAAGGGCGTTCTGGATGAGTTTTGTCCTCTGCAACTTTTTCTGTCTTTAATCCCTCCTTGAGCAGCCACCCTCCCACCCTCCCCTCCTTCGTGTGAAAGAGGACGATTTCAGGCCTATGATGTCTGAGCGTCTCAACTCAAATTAAGTTAAACCCACACAAATGTACCCAGCCCTGGATCCCATAAGAGCCCCAGGAAAAGTAAGTCGGGTTTGTGGGGTTCAGTGGTAATCTTTGCAGCGCTTTGCCTTTTTTCTCTCTTTTTTTCTCTTTCTCCCTCTCTCTCCCCCTCTCCCCTTCTCCTCTTTCTTCTTTCTGCGTAAAGCTCACAAAACTCAATAGTCAAAAAAGCTAGTTAGCATCCTGACTATTGGGATGCCAGCAGTGAGCTCAGGAAGCTTAGTTTCTTCTGCTTTCACAGAGGTCAGTTGAAAATCTCTCAGGTCTGTTCCTCTGGAAGGATGAGAGGGTGTGTTTTCATGGCAGGCAAGGCCCTGCAAAGTGTCACTTCTGTGTCACTGTGACAAGGAAGTATCCTTTCCTCCTCCCTCCCCTGATCGCAGCCCTCTCCCTAAGAAATTTGTTTTGAGGGATTTGACAATCTTGCAGATAAAGTGCCTGCCTACTGCATTCGGTTGATCATTTTCCCTCATGGCTGACCGTAATTTCTTTGCTACTCTTAGCGGCAGCTCTGTCCCGGCTGCCCAAGGTAACGGGAGAGGGAGGGGGACTTTGCTTAGGTGCCCTGAGCTGGCTGGGGAAAATGGGCCTTCCCCCTTCCTTCACGGATTCTGGAGTGGGAAAGATTAGAAACTAGAAGGAGTTTTTAAATTTAAAAAAAATTTAAATCTTACAACCAGCTGAACTAGATTATTAGTGGGATTTTTTAATTTTTAAGTTTTTTTTTTTTTTTTTTTAGGGATGTGTGTGCAGGGGGGAGAATTAACAAAATAATTCTAGGCAATATGAGTGATAACTTGGAGCATTTTGAGTCTACCAGGCCAGAAATCTGGAGCCATTTCCATTTTTTAAGATCCTTTTTTTTTAGCTCTTTAAGTGAAAGGTTTAAAGGGAGGGGAAGCTGGGAGGAAAAAGAAAAGTGAGAAAAGCAGAAAGGGAGGAGGAAAAAAAAGCTGGCCCAGTCCCATCTTGAAGGTACAGAGAAAGTTTTTTTAGAGGTGGAGAGAGGGAAAACCAAAGCTGTTATGTACCCTAGGGATACAGTTTTAGTGGGAATGGAAGATTTGAGTGCTAAGGGAGGCGCAGTGGCCTCCGGGGTCTCTCTCTTCCAGCAGTTGGGCGGTTGGCACCTCAATTTGAATTGCTGGGTGAGTAGTGGGGTGTGTGGTGCGTATGTGTGTGTGTGCGCACGAGTGTGTGTGTGTGTGTGTGTTTGTGTCTATACTTATGGTCTTGACCATTAAACCTGTGCTTTTTTTTTTTTAATTTAGATCGTGGGAAGGAAAAAATAAAACACGAATAAATGTCACCCCAAGCTGTGCCCTTTCTCTGTGTACTTTTCACAGCAGTTTTTTGGGGGAGGAGGGGGAAAGGGTTAAAAAAAAGACGAGGAGGAGAGAAAGTCTGACTTTCATCACAGCCCTCACAGTTCCATGGCAAGGCAGACCCGGTTCCCCAAGTACGGGTGAGCTGGAATCTGGGGAGGGGTGCTGTGGTTTAGGATTTCTTCTAACGAATAATTTTTTCTCTTCACCCACCAGGGTGGGCTCCATCAGAAGAGAGAGAGAAAAATGACATTTCCTCATAGAGGAGCATACTTTTCTAAGCTTGAAACAGTCCTGAGCAATAAGGCTTTTACAGTAGCAGGGCTTGTGTAAACTGTGTATTTTGGTTTCATATTTAATGCTAAGTCTCTGTTGCTCTGTCTTTAGTTGTATTTATTTTCAATTTCCAGATTTAGATGTCAGCCTTCTAGGGCTATGTAGTCTTCCTTGCGGTGGGTGTTATTTTCTAAACTTAATACAAAATGTGTTTTGGAAACCTGAGCAAGACACTGATGACAGCTCATTGTGCTGTTAATGATTAGGAAGAGGCCCTTTTTGCAACGTGAATGTTGGGTTTAGGATACGTTAAATCTGTTCAACTGTTGGGTCAAATCAGCCATTGTCTTGAATTTGGAGGCAACATTTTTAAATATCTTTATTATTACCTTTATTATTTGTATTGTTGTTGCATGACCAAACAGAAACGTTTGCAGTGGTCAGTGAGCTCTTTGATCCAGTGTTTGGGAGAGAGGGAATGAAGCATACTATAGATGGATAAGTATTCTCATGTTTTTCAGAATCATGAATTAAATCTGATACGTTGTATTAAAACACAAAGTGGTAGATCGTTCTCTAGTTGAGCGTTAGGGAACGATGGGTGTAAGTCTTGGCTTTCCTTTTCCAGTTGTGTGCAACTTTTCTAGTTCAATCTCGGATTGTGTAAACAGTGGAGAATCGTGGGGAAGCGAGGGCAGGCAGGCGTGACAGATGTGTAAGTCGTGTTGCCGCAAACTTCACACCCAGCACAGTCTCCCATTTTGAGGTATCTAAAAGGTTTCAGACCCTGGTTTACTCAAATTACTTGGGTTATTTAATAGCGGTCTTGTTTCTTTGGTGAGAATAAACCTCTATTCTCACTGTCTTACCAGAGGGGAGTTGGTTTGAGAGGGTAAATTTCCAACTCCAATGATACAGATATTTGTATCTTTGTATTGTCACAACAGGCTGCTGCATCGGCATTTTCTGGAAGCAGCCGAGCCTGCAACCTTGTATTCTTAGGGAAACCTCCCTTTTGTGGTTTGGGGCTGGGGGGGCCTGGCTGAGCTATGTAATGGGATTCTTTCCTTCTGCAATATTTTGGAATGTGATGAAATCCTGACATGCCCTCCAGATTACATACTTATGCACACATTTGAGGATTTTTAGCAAATTGAACTTTGCCTCGGTCATTGCCTGGTTACCTCGAACTTCCAGCACATCAGCTCAGGATGAGAGGAGCAGCAAGCATGTTTGCCCTGCTCACCCCACGGTGACTCTGTGTCTTCTGCTCGTGTGTCATTTATGGAGGCTGTGGATGCCTGTGAAAGGATGCCCACGTTTGGGACACTAACGGCAAAATAGAGCCAGACAGTGCAGTTCCGCCTTTGTGTTTGTCTCCCTTTCTCTGTCTTTTCCGAGCTCCTGCTGAATCCCTGGGTTTAGGCATTTGCGGTTGTTGGGCTACACGAATGAAAATGTTCATCCCTCCTCTCGTTTACCTGCGCTTTTCTAGGGAGAAAATTTACCTGATCTCTGAAGGAAGCAGCTGTTCCTTGAGCCTTTGTCAGACTCCATGGAGCAGGCATGATTTTCAAATACAGGCTAAGATTTGAAAGTTAGACACAGAGTGTATAAGAAAAGCAAGAGACATCTTTACGCAGCTGTTCTTTGTAAATAAATTAGGAAGGTGGGGAGGTGGTACCCGATTTTGTTCACTACTTCTTTCTTTAGCTCCGCAAGATGTAATAACCAGTATGCACTTAAAATTTATTCTAAATCAAAATAGGTGATTTCCTTTCCATTATATTTAGGAATCCCTAGATTTGGGGTGGTTGTGTTATAGGGAGGGGTGGCCTGGAAATCATTGTTTTTTAAAAATTGTTTTGCATTGGAACTTTTTGTATTTCTTCATTTGGAATAAGTTAGATTTATTCCTGGTTCTGTTTTGAAGATCTTCTTTCTTAGAAACAGCTGTACCCTCTTACCCAGTTCCCAAACATTCTCCGCAAACTCGGATACTTAGCAAGATTGATTATGCTAACGCTAATCATTTAATACCCAAGTTGTAGGGAAATATTTGGCAGGAGGGTGGAGGTTGCAGATTCCTGGGAAATTATTTAGGGCTGAAGGGGCTGGTTCTTCATCTCCGAGACCTGGAGGGGGATTAGGACCGGGGACCCCGTAGCGCCTGTCGCACCCCCTCGCTGACCTCCAAGTTGAGAGTTTTTTGAGGCTGTGGCATGCTCCTGGAGGGGAGCAAGCAGGAAGAAAACCCTGGAAACTCACTGGTCAGGGGCGAGCCCGGACCGGGCGGGCTAAGACTTAAGCTTGCAAATGTTTTAAAGGTTAGTTGGGGGAGGCACAATGGGATGTTTTCTTTTTATTGGAAAATAAATGAGAATGAGTGGAAATAAATTATGTTTAATGAACTTAACTGGAAGTAATTGTTCAAGAGCCTGTGAAAGCCCAGCTTGGCTGGGGCAGGCCTTGGCTGTGGATTTCACAAAGCCAAGCAGCTGGAGCACGTCTTTATTTTCCAGGTTTGAATGTTCCCCACCCCAACACCTCCAGTCCCCACTCCCAGTCCTTCCCTCCTCCTTTTTGGGGATTAAGAAAAGATCCTTAAGAAGAGCTGAATTTGGCTCCCTAGACCCTCAATGCTTGGCAGTCTGTTTGCTATGTTATTGGGTTGTTATATTACAGAAGGGGCCACAAAAAAAAAAAGGGCAAGAACTTAGGAAGATTCGAGTTAGTTCTATGTATATACATGTGGGTGAGAATTTGGATGAAAACTGACTGCACATTTATCCTCTCTCTGCCTGCCCTGTTCAATCATTTCCCAGCAAGAAGAATTTTAATGCCTGTGGGAATCCATGAGAAACTATGAGTCGGCAGAATTTCTCAGACAGCAGGGAGAATCTTCTCTCTCTGTGTTCTTGCCGTGTAAATGGATTTGATTCCAGAGAGGGAGAGACAGAGCGGGGAAAAAAGTCTGCCATTGATCATTCACAAAACAAATAAGCAGAACCCTTCGAGTAAGGCTCTCAGGGGTGGGAGAAGCTCTGACTCTGCAGCCTGGTGGCAGGTTCTGCTGCAGCCCGGCCAGGTGATGCAGGTGTGTGCTACAGCTCCAGGGTGGACATTTCTTTTTTGCCTCTCACAGGCAGATCTCTTTTCTCCTACCACCTCGTTTTCTCCAAGCAAAACTCGAACCCTGTGAAACCTTCTCTCTTTTATTTATTATTTCCAACAGGCAGTGTTGTAGCTATCAATAGATGTCTTGTCCAGGGAAACAATGCACCATTAGCTGGGAGCAAGGCCTTAGACAGAAAGGAGCAACATTCAGCTATGAAAGAGGCCCAGCCACTGCACCGGATGGGTCCTGGCTGGCTGTGAGGGGACAGGGGTAAAATCTCTGAAGAAGCCATTTGGGGCCACGGGAGGAAGTCACACCTGCTCCTCTCGACCTCTGTTTATGAGAGAGGCGCACAAGGTACAAAAGCAAGCGGTGGCCAGCTAAGTTGGCAGGGGACTGTGCATGCAGGCCTGATCCAGGTTGCTCTGGGCGTGTCCCCTGTGGTCGTGGCAGCAGCAGAAGTCGTTGCGAACTGTTGGGGTCATAGGTCGTTGGGTGCGGGAGCGTTACCTTGGCTGGCCATCCACCATCGTCTAGTTCATAGCCAGCAAAAAACAGGAGTAGCTGAGTTGCCCAAGGATACGAAGCAGCCAGCCCCTCCTTCCTTTCATCCCCACCCCCTTCTTTTCCCCAGCTCTCCAAGGCTCCAGTGACGTGAAACATCTATTAACGTTTTACTAGTCGCCATTGGCCTCGCTGCAGCCACAGTAAAGGGCATCTGGAAAAAGGCTCGGAGATGGACTATAAACCCGTTTTTTATGTAAACCTGGAGTGCATGGTGTCCCTTCCTGATGCCAATTTCAACCTCTGGGAGGGCTGGTAGGTTAAGAACACCAAAGACTTCCATGCCCACCCCGAGGAGGAAAAAAGGCTGACAAATGCTCCTCTGCGCTGCTTTTGTCTTATTGTGCTGGGCCCCTAAAGGCACTTTCTGGCCCCATTTACCTTCTGCAGAAAGGGAGAGCGATAGGGGCATGTTGAAGAGGAGGGCCAGGGAGAGACCAGGGCCAGCAATGGCCCTATTTGTTCGCAGTGTCTGTTGATTAATAGGTTGCAGACGTGAATAGCGAGCTTTCATTCTGTGGGCTTTAGGTTGCCCACAGCTATATAGAAGCTTGTGGGCTTGGGGTGAGGGGGAGTCTAGCAGAGGGATCTAGAAGTGCGTTAATCAATCTTTTCACTTGCCAAGTTCCAAATTATGAGCAGCGTTTGGACGGGTGTGTGGGCGTTTGCCGATGAGGGTGGCAGGGCCAAGTCTCAGAACATGATGCTTAAGGGTTCTTGAGAGGTCAAAGGTCAGCCACAGGGGCACCCCCTCCCTGCTTCCCCCCCAGTGTAGTTGGTTGAATACGATGAATACTTAGGGTGGAAAGGCTTTGTGTGCTTTGAGGGCTGTTAAAGGACCTTTTCTTTATGATTTAACTCTTCAGTGCTCAAAACCCCATAGAGTCTAAGGGATAGAACCAGAAAGGGGGGTGGGGCTTTGCTTTGGGAAATAGCCATTTCTCCAGGTAGAAAGCATAAAGCCCTTAATGATTTAAAGTCAAATGAGGATTTTGGTTCCTTGTGAATATTGTTTTCTTCCTTTAATGGGTTTGGTTTTTTAGCTGACTTTTCCTTTAGTTTTTTATCAGCCCAGTACTGACCACATATAGTGTTTTTATCATCAGAATCCTGCTGGGTCCTGATACTGAGTGTTTGTATTTGAGAAGCAGAAACATCCTATTAAATGTCTTTAGCCCCCATCCCCCTCCCATAAGCAGCCAAGTGCTGTACAAAAATCCCTGCGGAAAATACTCAGTGCCCTGTGGCAAGTCTGTGCCTGGCTAAAGCAGGGGACACCGAGTTGTTCCCCGTTTGGGGTCTGGGGGCAAACCAGTCCAGGTCACAGTAACTGGCAGTGGGGGTTTGAGGACTGAGTCCCACTGAGAGTCCCAAAGTATCTGTGTCCACCTGGGAAGGCTGGCCCAGGCCCATCCCACTGGGCATGTCTCACTGCATCAACATGGCGGTTAACTGCATCCCAGTAATGGGCATCGGTAGACCTCAGGAGGTCGCTGCAGACACAAGCCTGGGGTGGTGCAGCTGGGTGAGGCCCATGGCTCGGACACACCGCTCTCCCAAGGCACATGACCTGGGAAACATCCCCTCACTGACTGCACGGAGCTAAAAGCAAATGCCGACTACTTCATAGGTCTGCTGTGAGGATTTACTAGAACAAAGTGTGTCACACGGAGGCTGGTACAGAACCAAGGCTCCATTGAATGGCAGCCACTCTGAGCCATGCTGGTATCGATCATAGTGCGGCTGGTGTAGCAGCTGGTCAGACCCTGTCCTACCCTCAGATCGTCCAGACGGGGTTCTCAGGGGCTCTGTAGATAACTGTGAGATGCTGATGGAGGTGGTCCATATGGGCCACTGTGGTAGAACAGTTTTGAAATTAGGTGGAAGGCTTTGTACATGTTTGCTGTTTTTGTGGCAGAGAGTCATAGTTTCCGTCATGTTCTTAAGGGTCCAGTACAGTAGCTTAGGCTCTTCAGGCGGCTCTCCTTGACCCACCTCTACTGCAACCTTGAATGGTAGTTAGCTGTCATTGGCGGTAAGGATTTGGAACTCCCTGTGGTTTCGGAGATGTGTTTAGGTAAAATAGTTACGTGAAAGGCACCTGGCTTTCTGTTGTAGTTGTCTGCCTTGAACACTGGACTCTGTTTATAAAAAGATAATAGGGGAGGGGATAAATACTGGGTGCTGTTTAACCCACCAACAGCCTCAGCACAGAGTGTTGCTTTAATGTAGTTGCCATGAATGCATTTCTGGAAAGTTGTCTATGTCTGTCCCCCACCAAAGTTACTTTTCACGTCTGAGTTTTCTTGGGTGGCCTAATTTTGAACACAATTCTTAAAGACCTGGTTAAAGAAGTGGAAGCTGTTCAAAGAGAAGGAGAACGTTTAAAGGACATCTTTCTCTTTGGATTTTTTTGTGTTTCACATACATAAGCTTAATTCTAGAGGGGACCATGGGCATATCCAACTGTCTTTTTTTTTAACTTACAGCTTCTCTTTGGCAATCTTACTCTTTGGCATAGTAAAGTGATGACTTTTCTCACAAGAAATACTAACATACATTAGTTGAATATCACATTTTTAAGAAGAATGTGTTCCTGATGAAGGTGGTCACAAATCATACATATGCTTTTGTCCTGTAATGAACATCCTTACCTTTGAAGTGAGGAGTGAAATCGGTGGCTGTGTTTTTTCCCCTGTGAGTTTAATTAGAAGAGACCAGAGGGGTAGTATTCATTGGATTGCATTTGCCAAAGCTGTATTGCATGTTTAGCTGTGTGCCAGGCACTGTGTGAAGCACTTTACATGTATGATCTCATGTATGATCTCATTCACAACATGATCTCATTGCACAACAACCCTGTGAGGTAGACGTGATTCTCACCTGGACTTTACAGAGACAGAAACGAAGTCCTGAGAGAGGTCACCATAGCCAGACTGGTAAAGTAGAATTAGAACCCAGGTCTTGTTTGAATCATTATGTGTAATGGCAGCGGGCTCCAAACCCGTTTTACAGGTACTACTGTAACTGAGATAGTGTCTGCAAAGGTATTACACTGGATGGTTCTGAAGGACCACCTAGCTCCCTTTTGTGGCTCCAAGTAGACTGCATCTAAAGAGCACAGCCATTTACTTAAAATGAACGTGTGGTTGGCTCTATCCTTCTCTTCTAATGTTTGCAGTTGCCATTTGGTGGTTCTTATGCCATTTATGAGATGGTGTTCACCACTCCCAAAGGCTGGGCATTTCATGGGACGCAAGTGCTAGAAATCACATTCCTTGTCCTTAAGCAACTTAGGTATAGCAGGACCAAGAAAGGTGCATACACAACCCCCACAATGGGCATAATGTGACATAGAAAGAAAGGACTCAGTTCTGAGGGTGCAGAGAAAGGCATTTGCAAGAAGAAAGTATTCCCCTCATAAGAGGGTTTCAGGTATGGATAGGTGGCAGTTAGACTCTGGTTTTGGCAGGTATGACTGCAGAATTCCCTCCTCTTGCTTGGGAACAGTCAACTTGGACAGACAGATGGTTACTTTGTTTTATAGGGACCTGCCTGGCATGCAGTCAAGGTCAGAAAGGACCATGTCCTAGCAGGGCTCCCATTTCCCCACCCCCAAAGCCAGGCAACACCTAAAACTTCCACTCCCCTACCATTCCCTCTGCCCCCATCCCCATATGGAGCAGCGGTCCCCAACCTGTTTGGCACCAGGGACTGGCTTCATGGAAGACAGTTTTTCTACAGAGGGGAGGGATCGTACAGGGGTGGGCATGGCTCAGGCAGTGGTGCAAGCGATGGGGAGTGGCTATAAATACAGATGAAGCTTGGCTCACTGGCCACTGCTCACCTCCTGCTGTGTGACAGTGTCCCCACCCCCCAAGTTTCATGGAAGACAATTCTTCCACAGATGGGGCAGGGTACAGCCCAGGGGTTGGGGACCACAGCTATGGAGTGTTGACTGAACAGGAAAGTACTAGTTGGCTAGGCTCAGGTGTGCGGAATAAATGGGTAGCCAGAACAGGGCTCCAACTTTGTCAGACTCACCTTCACATCTGTATCTAAGAAGGAGATGGAGAATGAATCCTTAAACCCACACCCAGTTAGCTCCTCTCTTGCCCAAGTGCTGTCTTTATCCTTTGCCATCCAAGTGGAGAAAGAGGGTTGTCCCCACATTTCCCATTAGTCCTGCTGAGAAGGTCACTGTGGGATCTGTGCTGCCGTGTTGCAGACAGAACCATGTCATGGGGCAACTTCTCCTAATGATATGAATAACATTAATAATAAATCACCATAATCAATAATAAAGTTAGTGTGTGCTGGGTTCTATGCTAAGCCCTTTCCATGGGTTTCCTAAGAACTAAGACTTGATTCTTGACAAAAACTCACATCTCTTAACCTCTGTGCCTGCCTGCACCCATGTAGTTCTCTGGTCTGGGGGTTCTCACTCGTGGATGAGCAGAAGAACCACCTGTGGCACTTGGCTGGCAGGCCCACAGTGCCTGGGTCCTGAGCCCAGACCCACGGAACCAGGTCCCCACTGAGAGATTTCCTGGGATTGGGGGTCTGGATCTGTAACCAGCATCCTGAGAGATGCGTGGCTCAGCCAGGGTTGAGAACTGCTTTCGATGGCTACCACCAGCCCTTTCTGCTCCCAGGGTGGATTTTTACTCTTGCTGCCTTCATTGCTCGTGGTGGTCCTGCTCCGTTGGCACTCAGTCAGCCCTTCTACCCGAGTGACTGTCTTCCCTTTTCTGGGCCTCTTGTGCTTCTTCCCGCTGGCCCTGCTGTCTCGCCACACTTACTTTAAACTCTCTGGGACGGGTCTGCTTTCTTTCATGTCAGCGGGTGTGTATCTTTCCAACCAAATAGAAAACTTCTGGAAGGCAGCAACAGTCATCTTCCTCTCCTCCGAATGGTGTCCACTTGATCTGTCTGTGTCTGTGTCTCCCTCCCTCTCTCCCCTTTTCTCTTTTATCTCTCCACCCCAGCACACAGTGGGGGCTTATTTGCTCCTTCCTTCTCAAGCCATCCTAAAGAGAAATGTCCCCCTAAAGCAATCCTCAGTGCTCGTCCATGAGGTGCCAGCGCTGGCCATGGGCAGCAGCCCTTTGCCCTGCTGGGCGTGGCCTCGCCCAGACCCTCACGGCTGCTGACACGACTGGCTCCCAAAACTCCCTCTGCTTTGGTGGCCTTTAACTTAATTGCTTCAATTGCAAAATGGTCACTCACAACGCAAGGCTCCTGTGGGCCACTCGCTAGCGTTTTTCTCAGAAAGTGTCCAGTTGTTTATAGGAATCAGTAAACCAGGCTGATCGGGAAGCACTGGCTGCTTTTTCTGTAGTTTTTTCCGGAGCATCTGGGGATAGGCCATATTTTTCTTTCCCCACATACCCATGAAAAAGTTGGAAGCACTTTTTAAAAGATGCCTTCCCCACAATTACCTGTAGTTTGAAATGCTCTTCCCGTATTATATTCCTTCCTCGTCCCTTTAAAAAAAGACAAGAAGGAAAAAAAATGATGAAGAAAAGTAACTGCTCGGCGATCCCTGAACTCAACAGGCGCTAGTGGGCAGCACTAGAACCTTCTTTTCTTTTAATGCAATTCCTTCTCCTTGATGTTAATGCAAGTTGTGCCTTCCTAAAAGTAATAAAAGGAAATGAAGACACGTTCTGAAATGAAACTTGACTCTAATCCATTCATCATCTAATACTCGCCTCTTTATCTTCGCTGGTACCTAATCTGGTTAAATGTCCCTGTTGTAGGATTTTAGTGAAAATCCTCTATGGGGAATAGGGTTTTTTGCAATTGGATTATTCTCAGTAAATGGCCCAGTAGTTCGCTTGTTTCAGCTTAATTTTTTCTTTGTGATCTTGCTGGGCTAAGTTATAGTGCAGCGTAGTGGAGGGGGAGAGGGGACTGAGAGTGGGGTAGGGGAAGAAAGGAGAGTAATTGGGGAAAGCCTGGGCCTGGCTACTAGAAACATATTAAAATGCTTTTCTTTCTTTTTCTTTCTCCCCCCACACCCCTGCTTCTCTCCTCTGACCCACCCTTCCCAAACACAAAAATGCCTGCACTTTGTTTCTAGAACTGCCCGTTTCTAAAATGCATACCTTTTGTGAGCCCAATTCATCATCATCCAGTTAATGTATTAGTGTTCCCGGGTGACTTCCTAATGAAATTCCTGATGAATCAGGGCTGCTGTAATCTGCATAAAATATGCAGGTGCTTGCCAGGCAGTTTAGAGCTTTCTGGTAAAGTTCACACTCCCACCCAAACCATGAGTGGGGCTTTTTATCCATGCTGTCTGTAAAGGATTGTCGCATGCCTGCTGTTTCTGAGGGCAGGGAGGGGTTAGGAGTTGGGGGTGGGTATGGAGGCTGGCTGGGTAGGATTTGGGTCCTGCTGGGTTTCTTGTAGCTGAAGGTTTTCCTAGCTGGTCCCCCGTGAGCCTGCCTCCTGGAGGTCCCGCCAGTGGGACCTTGGGGTGGCAGATCCCACCCGCCACGCGGAGATGCAGTAGGCCTGGGAGATTAAAGCCCCCACTTCCGACTCACCTGCCCAAGGGAAAAGTGCAGACTTGGGCTGCATAATGGCTGGTGGGGGGGAAGGTATTTTAGAAGCCAGGCTCAGTGAGGAGGTGAAAATGGAAGCAGACCGATGCAGAGAGCTGTCTTACAGCTACCTGTCATTCTTAAGTGGACTGAGGGGTGGGCGTGGGCAGCCTCGAGTGCGTCGTGCAAAACCCAGGCGGGAGGGTGTTGTTGGGGGAGCCCGCGGGCCCTGGTGCTCTGCAGTCTGGGGCCGCTGGAACTGACTCGATGGTGCCTTTCTTGTTCTCCCCACAGTCGAACAAAGTGCCAGTGGTGCAGCACCCTCACCATGTCCACCCCCTCACGCCTCTTATCACGTACAGCAACGAACACTTCACCCCGGGAAACCCACCTCCACACTTACCAGCCGACGTAGACCCCAAAACAGGTAGGCCATGAGCTTGGGTGCCAAGACAGAGCGCCTGTCCTGGGGCCTCCACAGGGGCCTGGGGACACAAGGAGGGTGGAATGGAGGCGGAGGGGCCCCTGCTCCTCTCCTGGGTGCTGTAAAGGAAGGTCTCTGGGGAAGCCAAAGCCTGGCGAGGGAGTGGTTTTCCTGTCCCCTTTGGAGAAGTCCGTTTGCCGTGTGGAGATCTCTTTAGAGCTCCGAGTCCCTTGAAGGGGCTGTCTTGGGAACTTGGCTCTGAGTCCCTCAGTATTTTTCAGGAGCAGTTTATAACTCCAAGAGCCTCAGACAGACTTGGAAGCAGGAATCATATTGGAGACATCTCATGGGCTCCTTCTCAGCTTCCTGGGGAGAAGAGAGACCTAACAGCATGCATGGCTCCCTTAAGGCCCAGTTTCCTTGGTGGCTAAGGGTCTCTAGTCACTTGGCAGTGACTTACTGGTACAGCCTCAAAAGACCTCATCCCTGGGTTCTGCATTCTTTCTGCTGATTTTTCTGGGTTCTTCCCCTGCTACAGTATTCTGGGTATTGGCAAGCCCGTTTTTCAGATGTGAATACTGAGGCCCAGAAAAGTTGCCTCATTTCTTCATAGAACCACCAATAGGGTCTCAGGCAGGAGTTACCACATTTTCCTTCAGTTGTCCCCTCTTTCCATCTCACTTGTTCATTGATTTGCTTTTTTTCTCAAAGGGGAGAGGGAGAGAAGACAGGATCACCTGTAGCCCTCCCTTCAATGAGATGTCATTCAGGCAGGCAGCCCCAGCTGCTAGTGGGGTGACCCTGGGAGAAAGGTGAGGCCAGCATGTGTCTTAAGGCTGTACCGTGTGCTGGCTGGAGGTCCCCCTTCCCAGCTCGGTAACTGGAAGGACGGGTTTAAAATGGCAGTTCCTCGTCACTTGTCAGAGGGAATTGTTGGTGTTGGGCTGAGGTGGGCTGCTGGTTGGGCGGCCTTCGCTGCCCCTGAAAGAAGCCACACATTCGCGGGTGTTCGCGGCCTCTGAGCCCCTTTTTGCTAGTGCAGGACCAGGCCCGGTGCTCGGATGGCTGGCAGCCTGCTCCAGGCCCCAGGCTCAGCGAGTGAATGGCAGCATCAGCGTCTCATTTAAATAACGGCAGTACAGGGAATAGCTTTTAAATGGTTATCGTAAAACATATGATTAACGTCTGCGGACTGTTTACTTTTCCTCTGCGAACATTCTTTCAAGTGTGCAAATGGCTCAGTGTAGGGTCCAAGCCCAGCTAATCTGTTTGGTTTTTGTAATAGAGAGAAAGCAATGTCTGCATGAAAATGTCACCCGGGGAGACTTAATTTACAGATTAAACGCTTCCTGAATGAATTTAAAAAAAAAAAATGAAGTCATTTTCATCCACAAACATGCAGCTCACTCCCTTCAATACTCTGTTTTAATTCTGCGGTATTGTGCGTTTTGCTTCCCACGTCGCTTGCACAGATCAGTTCCTCTCTGTCAAAAGTGTCCCTGGTGCTCTTGCGTTTTAAGGACTGATCGCAGGGTGTGCATCTGTGCCATGAGGAAGTGTGCGGTGGTGCACACCTTCAGAATGCACCAGTGTGGGCCTTGTGAAGCTCCTAGCCCCTGTGATATGCGAGGTGCCCAGGTGAGGTTAGTTCCTGCAGGTGGCTCTGTCCTCTAGTGAATGAGGTTCCAGAATTGAGTACACCAGGCCCCCAGCGGCTCCTTGTCTGTTCAGTTCTGAGGCTCCCTTGGACGAGATGCCGAATGGCATTTGGGTAGTTTCTCCAGCTCATCTTCTAGGTGGAGGTGGACCCATTCGAGAGGAGTTACCTGTTTTGAAAGAAGGCAAGGGTAACCTTCTGAAAGCCACAGCTCAAAGACTGTGTTGGAAATGAGAGGCGAGTCATTAGGGTTAACAGGTGAAGGGACCTGTTGTAAGGGCCAAGGGAATTACTGCTGCTTGGTCACCCCCTGTGTGCCAAGCCCTGCAGATGTTGTGGGGTTTATTTTTAAACTTCAAATAGTCACACCAGCCACATGAGGCAGAAATATCCAAGATGGCATTTTCCAAGTCTGTCTGAGTCTGCCCAGTACACCAATCCATCTAGAATGAGTTAAACTAATTTTCCAAACTGAGGCTGGGGGAAAATGAGACCACCGCCAACTCTTAGGATCATCATCGTGAAGGCGCCTCGCGCTAGGATTCCAGAAGAGAAGTCTCTCTCCCTCCGTTTCCTGTTCCCCTTCTCTGACAGTCGCTCCTTCCTTCTTTCCCTCCTTTGTACTAAAATGCCGCTTCTTTTCTCAGGAATCCCACGGCCTCCGCACCCTCCAGATATATCCCCGTACTACCCGCTGTCACCCGGCACCGTAGGACAAATCCCCCATCCGCTAGGATGGTTAGTACCACAGTAAGGAGTTCCATTTTTTAATTTCCTTTTCGTTTCTTACATGGGCATGCTTATTATTTATTCTGTGCATGTATGTGTGTGTGTTAGGAGG
This sequence comes from Lepilemur ruficaudatus, assembly GCA_963574885.1. Taxonomy (NCBI): domain Eukaryota; kingdom Metazoa; phylum Chordata; class Mammalia; order Primates; family Lepilemuridae; genus Lepilemur; species Lepilemur ruficaudatus. Next base: position 84,413 of record CAUYRT010025275.1, on the reverse strand, counting down.
CAGGGTTGGTGGCGGGGCATGGGAGGGCACAGGGAAGATGTTGCTGGGTTGTCCTGTGGGAATGCGAGGAAATCAGTTGCCATTCCAGGTGGATTATGTAGGAAAAGGTGATCGATACTTAGCATTCTGAAACTGTGGTCCCCAAAGGCCCTGTAGACAAAGGTGCCTTTAAGATACTTTGGGGGTTGTAGAAGGCTGATCGTGGCACTTCTAGTGGCAGCCCAAACTGGAATCGTGTCATTGAGTTGAAGCCGAGTCCCCCCTTTTAGGTGTTTGTATTTGGGGACATGGGAGTGGGAACAGGAAAAACTTAATTTTAAAATCCAGGTTTTGGAGTGGAGCTCATTCTCTTACAATTCCAGTACCCCCAACCCCATCCTGAACATCACTCTCAGGGTTGACAGCATCGGTGGAAACTTTTGTCTGTTGAGAAGCTCCACTGTATTTAACCAGCACCTCCCAAGATTCTTTGCATGTTGAATGCTTTACCTAACTACGAAGGGTGGGGATGGGGCACCTAGAACCCTCATTCCAGCATGTGGGACCTTCCTGAGCGTCAGCCCTAGCTCCTGGCAGTGCCCAGATAACTTGACTACCTTTTACAGCTTTAAAAACGTGTGTGTTTTAAAATCAAAGTAGAAAGGACTTTAGTGCATAAGCATATTATGTGGGTTTGTGTGTGTGTGTGTGTTTTTGCATGAATGTGTATGTAATATGTGTTTCGCAATTATATGTTTCTATGGTTATATTTCTCCATGTTTATTAGTGATCTCTCCTCTAAAAAACACAGGACAATGTGTTGAATGCTAAAAGGAGTAAATCCTTGCAAAAGCCTCAAGTTTGGGTGTCTTAAAAAAAGACATCCTTTCATAGTCTTAAAGAGGATAAAATTTTAGAGTGGTCTAACCCCCCCAGTTCTACCCTTAAGTCGATAGTTGAACAGGTTTTGTGCTGTGGTTTTTTGTTTTTTTTTTAAACAACAACAAAACCCAGATTGCATGTAGTAGCTATACCAAATACCAACCCTAGGCATAGCTTCTGTTTCTTTGTCTTCTCCTTATTTTTATTGGGAGGTAGACATGAACGTGAGCCTGTGACCCATTTCTTCTTAAATAGATGGGGCCATTCCTCAAATAGTTCTCAGTCATCACTTGCCCCATTCAGCTGATGGGGAGATATTTGAAGGCTAGATAAAAAGGAATAGCCAACTCAGAGAACCCTCTGTCAGAAAAAGTTGTGTGTCTTTCATGAGGATGCTATTTTGCATGTTGCTGTATTTTTTAATTATTGTAATGAGGTGTGATTGTCTATTGGTTACCCACAATTCTTCTTGGGGACTCTCCCCCCCGGTAACTCTTGTCAACACTTGTTAATTTGACAAAAGGCTACAAATTAAGCTCTGTTAATTTAATGTTTTCTCACCGAGATCTAAATACCGAAAGAGGCCCAAAGCGCAACTGAAGTCCTTTGATTCACTGTACTTTATTTTGGTATAAATTTACATTCATTATTGTTTTCCTTTGGATGTGTAGCCCTCAATTAGTGTGATGGCTCCATTAAAGCAAGCGAGACTTCGCCTTTAATTATTACAACAAAACACCTAGTTTCAGCTTGGGGAGAGGGTCTCTATTGACATAAGCAGAGGTTATAAAATTTAATTAGCCATTCCTATCAGATTTATGGCATTCAAATTGTTCTGTGTTTCTTCCCTTTGATCCTTCCTGTACAATCCCCAAGATTTTTGTTCTGATCAAATGAGAATAAAGCCTACTGTGCAGAGAGAACTTCTCCCTTTTCTTCTTTTCCTTGTCCCCACCCCCACCCTTGTTTCCAGTCTCTCACTCTGTACCCCTTCTTTGTAGGCAAGGTCAGCCCGTGTACCCAATCACGACAGGAGGATTCAGACATCCCTACCCCACAGCTCTGACTGTCAACGCCTCCATGTCCAGGTGAGTTCCAGGAACCAGGGCCTTCAACCAAGGGCCATGCATGACTTCTCAGAAAGTTCTCTAGATGGCTATGAGGCCACCCAGGGACTGTGGCTGTGTGTAGTTCCAACAGTGTAAAGCCCATGTGGCAGTAGGCTATACTCATAGACAATACTGAAAAATTGCCCTGAACTTCCAAGGGTAAGTGATGTCTTTCTGGGTCAAATTTTGGAGCCAATCCATCAAGCAGTGTGTTTTAAGGCATTAAGAAGGCAGAAGAAACAGTCAGGACCTGTGGGGCTTTATAAAATGTCATTTCTCTGTTGTCCTATCCTGAATAAGAAGGGAAGGGGGGGGTGGAGGTAATTTTATTCTTATATGAAGAAGAGTCTGAGAAAAGATGATTGGTCTTTTCAAGGCTCAGATTCTGATTCAGAGTCAACAAGAAAGCATCCCCTTGCCCCCTCTAAGGTAGCACTGGCCAGTAGAAATGTAATGTGAACCACCGAGGGAGTTTTACATTTTGTAGCATCTACGTTTTACAAAAGGTTCAAAAAAAGGTTGAAATTATTTTCAATGATATATTTTATTCAGCACAGTATAGCGAAAATACTATCATTTCAACACATGCACATGAACAAAAACTATTAATGAGATGTTACAGTCTTGTTGGACTTAGTTTTTGTAATCTGATGTGTCTCTTACACTTAACAGCTCATCTCAATTTGGACTTGGGTTTCAAATACACAAAAGCCACACGTGGCTGGTGGCTACCATAGAGCAGCTCTAATTCTTTGGAAGTTAAAAGACAGAAAATCATGTGCCTGTGGACTGTACATATATATATGTATATTCAAGCATATAAATATATATATACACACACACAACATAGACACATATATCCCATGATCTTTTTTCTCCTTCTGATTAATTCTGGCTAATTTTTCAGTGACTGCTAGTTTATTTACAAACTGGTTGGCAGCAGTATGTTTAAGTAGTCACTAATTGCTCCTAATGATAGTTTTATTTTCTGTTCATCTGATTTTCAGTCAAGTTAATTAAATCGGTGGAGGTTTAGACTTTCCTGATGGGCTGAAACAACCAATCCATTTTGATGATGGCACATAATTGAATTAGCAGGCATTGCATGGCGAGGATGATGTCCTGCAGCCTCTTCCCCCATCTCTGTGGCCAACGTGGGAAGTCAAGACCAGAGAAAGGGCTGGAAAAGACAGGCCAAGATGCCTCTTTCCCTACTTAACCAAACAGCCAGTGATTTGGGGTGGGGAGAGAGTAAGTAGCATATGCATTTAAAAAAACTCAAAAACCTGTAGCATATCTAGCATTTGTAATTATGCCATGAGCATCAAATAAAGATCCATTCCCCACGTGGGATATGTCATCAAAATTTCAAAATCCACGCCAATATTAGGCGGGAAAATTCGTGTGCGTTCTCTCGTCTAGCGAGAAGAGGAAAACCTTCCTCTTAAATAATGTCACTCGTTAAATAATGTCATCAGAGCCTCGCCGAGCAGGGGAACGAATAGGGAGTCTCCCAGGAGGCGCGTGCTTCCGAGCAGCTGGTAATCCACAGCCCACCCTCCCACCGTCCGTATATCGCACCTGGCTATTCTCCATGTTTGTTTATTTGGTGCATTCCAGAGGTTAAAAGCAGTGAAGAAGTCGTAGGATAGGGATTGGGGTTAAGCTTATCGATTGAATTATCATTAGGAGGTTAGTCGATTTCTAGGTGGGCAGAGGGGTGGAGGGAAGGAAAGGGGAATGGTGGGAAGAAAGGTTAGGGGCTCGAGGTGTGAGTGGGGGAGAGGCGGCCGATTCCCCAGGTAGGCTATATGAAAGGTAGCTAGTTAAAAAGCGTATACAGCAAATTAAATACATTATTGTGGTAATGGGGCGACAGAAGTATAGGTCTATTATACTTATGGCAGTTATAGCAAATGTAGGCAGCTTGCCCTGTTCCAGAACACCCTTTGATATTCATTCTATTCAGCAGTGGGGCCAGGACTTCTCAGAATTAAGTGATGGGTCATTATACTTTAAACACCATGGAGAAGCCTAGATTGGCAATTAAACAGCTCTTGCTGACACTCACTTGTGCCACCCTGTGACCCCTTTTAGATTGAGATGTTGGAGCTCCGGGCCCTCAGCCTGCTAAATTGGTGCAAGGCTCTTCTCCTGACGAGAGCCGGCTCTGAAATCTGCCGGCTTCAAAGGGAGCGAGATCATGTATAAACCATAATGTGGGTGCACCGTGGCTCACAAAAAATAAGGCAGGAAGAGATGAAATGTTACAAGTGCAAGGGGGAAAATGAGAGAATAATGACAAACCTAATGCAACTCAAAGCTGGATTGTTGCACAGGAAAATGCATCCTACTGCTTGTGCATAAAATCAAGGCCGGCAGATGACATCCAGTTAACAGAAACGTGTCAACAGTGAAGTAAAGTGAGAGTGAGTAAGAGAGAAGCCCCTGAGACAGCCAGAAACAAAAATTAGTTGTCCTTAACAAGTTAAGGTTCATCATTATATTCTGGCTTGGAGCCATGAAAGCAGACGGGGGTATATAATGAGCTGCTTAGAATTTTTAGGGTGTTTATTGCATTGCATGAAATAGTTGTCTGCAGAAAGGAATTTCTTAAGCGAAGGTATGTGTACAGCCCACATACACATTCGTGCACAGTCTCTTTCTGTGCTGCATTTTTCAGATACAGGAACATGTGTGCAGGTATGGGAACGTGGAAATGTTCCTTTCTTGTGGCAGCACGGAAAGTTGGTCCCCACCCCAAAATGTGGTCAAATGATGGTGTTTTCCCAGGATGTTTGGTGTGTGTACACACACAGTGTTCTCTCTCTCTCTCCCTCTCCCCACCCTCGCCCTCACATGTCTGTACACATATTCTCCTTCTCCAGGAAGGGAACATATATATTTGAGGAATGTCAGGCCTTTAAAATTCACAGTAAAAGCTGCCACCCACCACTTCACCCAAGGGCTTTCAGGAACACGTGTTCTGAACTTCTGTTCCTCCGAGGCCTTTGAGCAGTGGGAAGGAACTGGGTGTGACTTGGGAACCCAAGGGCTGACTTGTATTTATTTATTTTTCACCCCTTTTTTTGGGAGATGGGGGAAGGTATAGGGGTTGTTTGTTTCTTTCCTTTTTCCTTCTCTCTCATTTTTTTTCTGGACACTCTAAAGGACGACTTGCATGCTTCTTACCTAAAAAAAATCATGTCGTTGTTACCACATTTCAACACTGGCTTAAACTTACAAAGGGGGCGGCAGGAGAAGACCTTGTCAGGGTGGAATTTCTGAGTCTAGTGTCTACTGTGGCTTTAGGCTTCCTTTAAAAATTAGCATTATTCATTGGTATTTTTTTCCTCTGTTGATCTATGTAGATTCAGTTAGTACTTTAGGTTTTTTGAAATGATTTTTCAAATTAACTTTGGCTACGTTATTTTGGCTGAATGGAAACTCTAATCCACATATGGAAAGAACCTTGTCAAATACAAGATCCTTTTGAAGTAACTGTCATGATAAAACCTCATTAGGTCCTCTAGTGTCCACTGGAGTTGGCTTTCTAAAGAGTAGGTTGTTATTTCCTGGGTGGCACGTGGGGCTATTTTGGTCTTGATTCATTAAGAAAGCAGCGACTGCTGTGATCTCCATCTGAACAGGGTCCCGTCTGCTCCCTTGCAGAACCTTGCCAGGTGGGGCAGGAGGCTGCCATTTTGTTTCCTTTGGGGATTCCGCCCCCCTCGTTCCTCACTCTCCTCCTTTTCTCTGCAGTAGGCTATGTTACTTTCAGAAGGGTGGTTCTTCTAGCCCTGTACAAATCACAGGAACTCCAGACATACTGGGAAATGTGAGAGCTAGGCTTGTCTGATCCAGTTGTCAGTTTGCAGATGGGCCAAGAGTCATTTGAAAATTAGCTCTTTATGGCCTGGCTAATTTGCTTGATTGGGAAACACCAATTCAGGGCCTAAAATGTATTTTAGAGAACTGTTCTAAAAATGACGAGTATTAGAGGAGAAAACACAAACGTTATCTTTTCTTCATTTATAATTTTGATAATCAACTTATAAGGTTTTTTAATGATGCACAGACAACATATTAAGTAAAAGTAATTTAGAAATCCTAAACTTGACAGGAGAAAGGACATACAAATCAAAATTCAAAGCTTTATTGCGTGGGGTGCTTTTTTTTTTTTTTGCATCTTTCCATAAAGGGGATACTAACTTATTTAAAATGTCCATGGCTTACGATATGAACCAACCAGGAAGTATTTGAATTTTCCCCCCGTCTTCCTGCCTCACTCTCTCCCACTCCTGTCAAATGATGGGACACAGCAACAAAAGAAAAATAAAAATTTTATTGCACTCCATCAACAGAATGAGGTCTAATGAGGCATGCACAGCATTGTCAAAAATGTATGTATATTTCAACCACGTTAATATTTTATTTAGCTGTCAATATACAACAAAAGATTTCACCTTTCATTTTAGAGCTGATTAGGACTTAGGAAATTGTCTTCTTAGATGCCACTAATAATGCCTCAGAAAACAAGTGGACGTGCCATTTCCAGCAGGTACTCCAAGCCCATTTTTCCGCCCAAGTACATCAGTTGAAGGTGTCTTTTGCTGAAGATGTTAAAAATCGTAATATCTCGTGTCAGTAGCAATAATGAAGGGGAAGACTGGCTTTAATGACATTATGAGAATCATTATGTTTAATTTATCGCTAATTAATGCTGACAGGTTTCATATGCCTTGGGTTGCTTTCATGTGAGTGTTATGTGCTGTTTTTTTTTTTTTAATTGTGTGTACACATCCCTCCTCATTCATTCATGTTGATTCTGACGATTTACACAGCTTTCTGTCTTCTAGGTTCCCTCCCCATATGGTCCCACCTCATCACACTCTGCACACGACCGGCATTCCCCATCCGGCCATAGTCACGCCGACAGTCAAACAGGAATCCTCCCAGAGTGACGTCGGCTCACTCCATAGCTCGTAAGTGTTGCTGTTTCTATCACTTTCTTCTTTGCCACCGTGTTCAGCGAGCCAGTTACCGCTGCCGAGTGGTGGCTCTCTGCCTAGGGTTGGCCTTGCTTGGTTTGGCTCCGGCACACACCCAGCCTGGTGGGTTCGGCACTGCCTTAAAAAGAAGGAGAAAATGCACGGTGGTGGAGTCTCACCGATTGTGCCACTGCGGGTTAGAACAGAACCTTCCTTGTGTGTATACTTGGATGCACTGGGATTGGACCACTTCCCTGCCCACCCCCCAACCCTGTCATTGAACATTCGGAGCTTTGTTCTGCAGGCGTGAGAGAACCCTGCCGAGGTGGAGACAGCAACAGTGTGCTTTCCCCTCTGGCTTGGGAAAATTGTATATTTGCGAAACTTGAGGAAGTGATTACAAAATCTCTCTCTTCCCCCACCCCCTTCCCTAAGCTATTTTTGTTCCATTTTCCGGGGTGAACAAAACTAAAAGTGGAAGCGTGCTTTCTATTCAAAACTGCCAGGCTTGGGTGTCAGGAGACCGGGAGATGGGCTCTGTGCGTTGGAGGAAGTTGGACCGTGTGATTGTTTATTGGGTTGTGTCTGTTTTATCTATATCCAGAAAGCATCAGGACTCCAAAAAGGAAGAAGAAAAGAAGAAGCCCCACATAAAGAAGCCTCTTAACGCATTCATGTTGTATATGAAGGAAATGAGAGCAAAGGTCGTCGCTGAGTGCACACTGAAAGAGAGCGCGGCCATCAACCAGATCCTCGGGCGAAGGGTAGGCGACGCCCTCCTAGGGAGACAGTGGGGAGAGCGAACCAGAGTGCAGCAGGTCGGGCGGTAAAACGTCTGTGGCCCCGTTTCTTCGGCGAATCCTTTTCCCTTCAGCCATGTTGTGAATCCTTGAATGGCCTCATTGAGTCGGGACACGTCATTCTGCATTCAGATAGCGTTCGGAACAGCCACAGCCGCGATCCCCCCGCCCCCGAGAGAGCAAACGGTAGAATGACACAGATGACAAATCAAGTTTTATCTGAGCCTTCCTGTTAGTGCCAGGGCCCACCAAACTGTTAGTACCTACAAATCATACCATTTCTGGGTGGACTTGCCCCAGACAGCGGCATCATGCATTCCCCAACCACAGTGTAGTTGGTGATGTTTTTGCATGTCTCTCTCACCCCACCCCTGTCCCCTGCAGTGGCACGCACTGTCCAGAGAAGAGCAAGCGAAATACTACGAGCTGGCCCGGAAGGAGCGACAGCTTCACATGCAGCTGTACCCCGGCTGGTCCGCGAGGGATAACTATGTAGGTGCACCATTTTCCGTAAGACGAGAGTTTGTAGAGATGTATTGTGTGTTTGTACAAAGAGAACGGAAACTTCCAACTTGAATCAGGCCTCAGCCCACCTTGGGGACTGTTACCATCTTACCAGATCGCCAAACTGGAGGGGCTCGTCCTGGCTTCTGGTGTGGACGGCCCTATCAGCTCTGTAGGGTGGAGGAAGGAAGTTGGTGTTCCAGGGTTCCAGCTCAGGACTCGGGAGGTCGAATTCAGGCTGTCCGCACCTGCTTGCCCACTTCCTAGAGCAGGTGGGGCTCTAGGATATGCCCAAAAGGAGCTTAAGTTCCAGATAAGGTTTTCCATGCTCCTCAGTGGGTGGCCCTACAGGGAAGACCAGTGGATAGGGGTGGAGGAAGAGGGTTTAACTGCTCACAGGTCTTCCAGCAGGGCCTTCACCCTTACAGAGGTCAAAGAAAACAATTGCCTGTGCCATGATGCAGTAGAAATTGGAAGCCTATTTCATCCTGAGAGGGGCATGATGGGAATATCCCTGAAAGTCCGCCTTCGGCAGGATGGATGAAATCACTCTGGGCCTAGCAGGGGTCGGGAAGGGTGTGTGTTATATGATGTGTGTGTTCCTGGGCTCTGTGCTGGCTATGGAATTGGCCTAATTTCCTTTCTTGGGTTTTAGAAAACACTGTAGGATTATTATTTTTCCTAGTTGCAGTGGTTGTGTCTCCACGATTTCTCTCCTCCCACAAACTTGCTGTCCTCTGGAGACTTCTGTCACTACTGATTATTGATTACCCTGCATTTTGCCCAGTAGCTCAAGTTCTCTCGATGGATGAAATGCCTCTTATCTTGCCTGATACATGACGACCTGGCATTTGGCTTCATGGAGCGATTCCACCGTCGGCTCCTGGGGGGGAAACAGAACTGGTGTTCAGGCAGCACAGGCTTCTCCCCCCTTCCTTGTCCCCGATGTTGTGGAGCCATGCGTGATGGCTTTACCAAGTTCTTCTGACTCTCCTGTTGGCATCATCTGTGGGAAAGAAGCTCTTTATTTGGGGGTGCTGAGGTCATGACATTGTCACTGATTGTGCACTTACCGTGCACAGGTGTTCTGGGGATGCAGAGCTGAGTGAGATCCTTCCTCTGTCAGAACTTGCCGTCCGCCGGAACCACAAGCACGCGCGTGAATGTGGGATCCCGAGTGCGGGCTGCTTTCTGCTCCCTCTGACTCGCTGTTTCAAGTTTGTGGGCCCGCCTCCTGGGAGTTGAGACAGGCAGGAGTGCTAGCACCTCCTGGATGGCACGCGTGCTCTGCTGAGAGCCTTGTCGCCGACAGGCGGGCTTGCACGGGGTCTTAGCTGCTTGGGACCTTTCCGTTTGTCCTCAGCATGTGTGCAGTGGGGAAGCCTTTCTTCTGGAGCTGAAAGGAAGAGGATGAGAAAGTTACTGCTCTCCCACAGGCATTCTGCTCACCCCCCCTGACCCTGAGGTGGAGCTTTCCAGCAGCGGGCAGGCTCCATAGCCTTCACACACACAGCCATCTCATTGCAGGACAGCTGCTCTCCTGGTCTCGGGTCAGAAGTTCTTAGAGTTCATCTCGAGCTTCTACTACCTGCCACAAACCCAATTCTTTGAGTAATCTAGAATGGTACTGCAGAGAGGAATTCAGCTTCTCCACAGATACCATATCCTCAGTAGACATTTTGGGTCATAGTAGAGCCTTCATGTACAGCTGTGCAGGGTGTGCACTGCACAACTCTAGGGTATGCCATTTACACTGTGGTCTATGTGAATGGTGCCCCCTGGAGTTGTGCAGGGTGAAATCTCCACAAAGGTAAAGGCAGACTTTGTGATAGCTTCAAAAGAATACAGTGTTTGACTTGCCTGGGAGTCATTTAGACAAAGTCTTGCTTGAGGCTTTTTATGAAGTACCTTTTTAGGTTTCAGAAGGTTCCATGGGGCACTTAAAATGACTTTAGCTCAGTTTTACGTGCGGAAGATGGGTTGTTCTACAACAGGGGAGTTCCTGAGAAGACTTGAGAGAAAGTTTAGAGATAGATCTAGACTGAGGGCTACAGGAGCTTTATCTCTTGTAAGAGGTACTGCCAGAGTCCTGTTACAGTGACTCATTACACCTGGGTGTGAACACACACACACACACACACACACACTGTCACACACCCTCATACTCCTTCCTTCTGTGACCCAGGCAACAGTCTGGGGACAAGACCCACAGAATTGAAGCTTTCATGGATTTGATTATGGTGGAAACTTGTTGGTATTTCTTTTTAACTAACTTGACTTAGGAGTTTCTACAAATTACTTGGGTTGTTGTAAAGTCCAAAAGGTTCTTCTGGAAAATATTTTCTAAGCTCACCTCATGCCTCTTTCGCATTCTTGCTCTTCCAGCCAAGTGGTAACCGAAGCCTTTCTATCTCTACCTCAGGAAAATAGCATCGAGTAAAACAGTCACAGGCAGGCTTGGCACGTGCCGTAGAGCACAAGAGAAAATATTTTGGGTGCCATAGTAATATCTAACCCCTGGCACTGTATTAAACATTATTTCCTTCCTAACTCCTTCTATATTAGGTAACGCCATTTGCTCATCTGTTTTTCTCACCTCCGTGTATTAGGCCTTTTCTTCCTTCTGCTACATTTAAAGAAGTAATGGGGTGGCCGCCTCCCCAGACATGCATCTCCCTCTTCACTAGGGGTAGCGTCTTCTCACTTTCTCACGCCCTCTTCCTGTTCAAACACAGTCCTTGTCCTCTGGAAACCTTTAGTCTAAATGCTAACTTCCTCAGTGATGAACAGCTCAACGATGCGTCCTAACCTCACAGCTTCCCCTGGGTAGGGGGTCTCGAGTGCCGCCAGAACACACCGCAAGGACCTGGCAGTGGGTGAACGCTGCGTTAAAGATGACTGAGAAGCCCAGCGGTACGTGGACGCTGAGACGCCTGGAAATTAAAATGTGTCTGTGCCCAGTTGAGTTTTTGGTTTAGGCTCCCAGATCAGCTGAAACTAGACCGTCCTCCCTGTCCCGAGACAGCCAGGTGGCACTTTGTTCCTTACATAGAGGAGACATAAGCGTGAACACGGAGGACCCAGCCTCGTGAGAAGGCACACGAACTCCTGTTCTTAAAAACCAGGGAACCGTAGCACGTTTGAAGAGAAGCACTGAACTGAAGTCCAAACAGACTCCCCCAGTGGCACCGTCCCCTTGACCTGAGACAAAAGAGGGCTCTTCTCTAAAACAGGTGGCCCTCGGCCCGTGGGAGCAGCCAGAACTCAATGGCATCTCTACCTCGCACTTCTCCTCACAGAGCCAAACACATTCTCGGGCTTTCTACCTATCACTGTCCTTTCCTTTTCGGAGTCGACATCAACATACTGTGAGAACCTTTAGGCAAAGGTATTACGTAGATGTTCTGAAACACGCACCAGTATGAGACCATTGCATTTTAATTTATACCAAGTGCTACCTCGTATGCATAGGGCTGGACGGGGAGGGAGAACTGATTTCAGACCTGGAATGAGGCAGTCGCCTGGACAGAACTCCTCCCTAGTCCTGCTTCACATCTGCAAGCACAGGCACACAGTCAGGATGTCAAGGAGGGTCAGGTTGGAGATTGCAAATGACTCCATGCAATTCATCACCTTTAATCAATTAAGGAAAGAGTCTCCTTAGTGGGCCAGGCATTAACTATGTAGGCAGCAGAGCCTCGTGCTTGAGGGCTGTGGAGCCCAGACCTAACCCCTCGGTGCCTCAGTTTTCTCATCTGTAAAATTGGAATGGCGATAATACCTGTTGTGTAGGATTATTGTGAGGATTAAAAGGAGTCAGTCTGTGTAGCACACTTGGAATTGGGCCTGGCACCTAGTATGTGCTCAATGAATGTTAGCTATTATCATTAGGAGGATTATTATACTGATCACATGAGATAGAGGAGAATGGTGGGGACGTCCCCTCTCTCGTGGATGTCCATCCAGCAGTTTTGAAAGGAGCTCAGATGATTCCTGGTTCTATTTCGCCTCCCTTCGCCCCCATCTTTTAAAACCAAGATGCTGCAGCTCTTGGAGAAGCCGCTACTAAAGCTTTCATTCTCTTGATTCAGAATGGGGACCTTAGTAAGTCAGAGAGTTGAGCGGATCGGACTGGCAGCTCTGAAGCTGGTGCAACCATCCCGGGTTCATTTGCCCCTCGGAGGTGGGCTCCCAGACTGCTCCCGGTGCTGCCCTCTGCTCCCACCTGAGTCTCCCTCATGTAGTTCTCCCTCTTACGCATCAAACGCTCTGGGTCAGGCTGGAGGGTGGACATAGATACAGGAACAGAGAGATCTTTCCTTCACCACCTGCCAGTCCCTTCTCTCCTGCGAGGTGTGTGTCCCTCCAGCTGGGGCACTGTCAGGGGCGTTTGCATGAAAGGAGGGTGGAGGTTGGACAAACACCAGCGGGGAGTGTGGATGGAGGTGGCAAGGTGGTCCCTTCCTCCTGCCCTCTGCTTCCAGGTGAGCTCAGACACCCACCTCCTGTGTGTTTCTTGAGATAATTCCCTGTGTTTCATCTGTTCATCTAGGGAAAGAAGAAGAAGAGGAAAAGGGACAAGCAGCCGGGAGAGACCAATGGTAAGTTGCAATAATTAGGATAGAGGAAGGAGCAGTAGCCCGAGGACCACTCTTTTATGTTAGGCTTCTATCGGGGGAGGCAGGAGAAATTCAAGGCCAGGACATTGTTGGGGAACCCATCTTAGCCAGCCTTTTGTTTATGCATTTTAATTAATTGCTTCATGACTGCCCTTTTAAAGCTAGTAACATTCATTATTGCATGAAAAGCACATTGTAATTCTAGTGGAATGTGTTTTTAAATAACTGCAAAGCCTGTAACTGGAGAGCAAGTGGTAGGCATGCCTATGCTGGGGTTTATACAGTCTGCTTATTCTGTATGTGTCTGAGAAGGGGCAAGGAGGGGGCTTAGGGGTGTAGGAGGGGGAGTGTGTGAGTGTTTGATATTAACTGGGCTGTTCCTGAATGTTCTGATGCATGCCTTTACAGTGGTAAATTACACCCATTTTAAATTAAGGAGGTTTGTCATTCTCTAGAAGAAATTAGAAATACTGCATAGGCAATCTCAGAGGTCCCCTGGAGAAGGCCAGGCTTTTACAAACAAACAAACAAAAATTTTGAAGGCTTTGTATAATTTGTTCTTTTTTTTCAGAACACAGCGAATGTTTCCTAAATCCTTGCCTTTCACTTCCTCCGATTACAGGTGCTAATGTCATTTTGAGTCATTAAAATAGTTGATAAATTGTTTTTTAATTTTTCTTGCCATTATAGTTTTATTAACGTTGAACACGTATGACATTTGAACATCCTTTAAAATGACCATCTACACAGTTTCGTATGTTTCAGTAGATTTTTTTTTCGGTTGCTTTTGTTGTTTTTTTTTTAATTTAATTTAACTTTTGTTTTGTTTGTTTATTTATTTTTCCCATAACGTTTGTTTAAGCAGTGATGACAGTGATTTCAGAGTTGAACTAACTGTGCAAATTGAATATGCAGTATTTCTTTAAAAGAGACTGGTTAAAAAAAAAAAAAACGGAAGGAATTCAGTAATAAACCTCCTTAATCTAATGGCATTTTTTCATTGCTCCCACTAAGTTTTCTCATGCAAGCATGCATCCGCAGTATGATTATTTTTTCCTTTGCTTTTTTTTATTTTAGTTTTTTTCTTCCTTTTGCTTTTCTGCTCATAATTTGCAAATCCACTACCATCTTACTGACTGTGCCTGCTTTACATGCTGCTGTGAGCTTCTAACTAACTCTTAACAGCTCATTCACACAGCCTGTTTACTTTTATCTGTTCCTCTCTTAATATTAATGAAAACAGATTTTAAAAAAGAAAAGATGAACATTCCAAAAGCTGCAATATCCCAATACCACAAACCCTTTTCTTTCTTTATTTCTTTCTATTTTGTTTCATTTTGTTCTGTTTTTATTTGTAGTTTTTTTTTCTTTTTTAAACTGTCGTACTCTGAGAAGAAAAAAGCATGTTACAAACTTAATTCCCTCCTTCGCTTTATTTTCTTCTGTAAGAAAAAAAAAATTGAGAAGAAAAAAAGGGAAAGCAAAACTGAAAGAGGAAAACTATTTAAAAGAGTGAGTTCTTCAGTATCTAACTTCCCTTTGTCAGTTCAAAACGAATCCGAGAGACAGTCCTTAAAGAAGGGATACTGCAGCTTTATTTGCAACAGCTAATTTCACAAGTTGAATAAGAATGTGATTTTTACCTTTTTTTTTTTTTATTAAAGAAAGTTAAAAAAATACGAAAGTCAATATTTTGCAATTAGTAACCAGGTCATTGATTTATTCCCTTTTTTATTTTTTATTTTTTTCTTATTTGTATCTTTCTCTTCCCCTCCTCTCTCTCTCTCTCTCTCTCTCTCTCTTTCTCTCTCCCATGTCCTTCTCCTCCTCTGCTCGCTTCTTTCTTGAACTCATTCAGACCTGAGCGCTCCTAAGAAATGCCGAGCGCGCTTTGGCCTTGATCAACAGAATAACTGGTGCGGCCCTTGCAGGTGTGTATAGTCTCCCAGATTCGCTGTGCTGGTTTGCAGCTGGTCTATTCAATCCTCTCCCCCTTCTCTGGCCTGTTGCTTTGTAGCTCTGTGTGTGGATCTTAGGAGACACAAGGGAGCGGGACACTGCCGAGCGTGTGGGCTCTGTGAGGGATATGCTTGTTCTCCTGCTGCTGCTAGCCAAAATGCCACTGTAAAACAGCATCATTTGTGCCTTCTCGGGTCAGCGACAGCGCAGCCCCAGTGCGCCCCCTCCCAGGGAATGTTGCCTGCCAAACCCCTTCCTTACGACAGCCCGGGATCACAGTCCCGGCCTAGGTAGAAGCAAATGACGTCACCTTCTCCCCTCCTCTTCTCTCTCTATTTTTATTTATTTTTTTCATTGTTGTTTTTTGGTTTCTGGTTGTTGTTTTCTTTTGTGTGTGTTTTATCGTTTTATTTTATTTTTTTTCTTTTGACTCATAGAAGTCCTTTCCTTTCATGTCCTTGGTGAGGGAAGATTTATCAAATAGAACCAAGGTGATAGAGAAGAAAAGTAAGCTGTAGCTGAGATTTCACATCCAACTGAGCACGACCCACCATTGTGTTGTATTTTTTGTGTTTACCTTATGCTAACAGATGCAAATACTCCAAAGAAGTGTCGGGCACTGTTCGGGCTTGACCGACAGACTTTATGGTGCAAACCGTGCAGGTATATTACCACTGCGAGGCCTTTGGGAAAATCACAGTGTTCTGTCCTTCTGGTACCTTAGTGTGACAATTTATTTTGACCTCGTTCCCATCTGCTTCCCCCACTGGCATCAATGACTAATGATCCTCATTCTTCAAAATTTCCTTGCTAATTTTATGCCGTTTCCTTTCCCCACTTCCTCTTTCTCTCTTTCCCCCTGCACTTATGAATAACATATCCCTGGTGGCAGAACTGAGACCACAGCCTTAACAAACAAGGG
The DNA here is from genome assembly GCA_963574885.1 of Lepilemur ruficaudatus. Classification (NCBI taxonomy): domain Eukaryota; kingdom Metazoa; phylum Chordata; class Mammalia; order Primates; family Lepilemuridae; genus Lepilemur; species Lepilemur ruficaudatus. Next base: position 68,648 of record CAUYRT010025275.1, on the reverse strand, counting down.
CAGGCCCGGATCCTTTTGCTTTGAATGCCAGCGTCGTGGAGCTGGCCCAGCCCTGGGAGTGCGTGGCCTGCGTACTGACCATAGCACGCCACCGTGTCCAGAGGTTTGAATGAGCTCACACTTGGCAGCGATTGCCTTCCCGTGCACTTGGAGTCAAGGCACTCGGAGAAGTATTCTGGTGTAGGCTTTCCCCCCGCCCCCATTTTTTTTTTCTTTTTGGTTTTGTTTTGTGTTTAAAAACCACATATCTGCACAGAGGAGCTTGGTTAGCTGACATTGTTTTACAGTGCTGAAAAAGAAGCGTGGCATTGAATGGCATGCACCAGCTAAAGGGCTGCAAGCAGTGAGTCGTGCAGTGGCATACTGCAGCGTCGCTAGGCCTGCAGAATTAAAAAAAAATAATAATATATATATATGTATGGATATAGCATTGGTTCCAAAATGGATCAGAACAGCCCCAAAGTGTCCAAATTAAGTACACATGTTCTACCTGCAGGTTTCCATCTGACCTGTATGCTCAGGGAAGCTGTAGGTACTTCCTTCTTGGTGGAGGGAATACCAACTAGTTCCTGTCTCATTTCCTTTCCTTTAATGACCACCTTTGGTTAAATTTGTTGTTTCTTTGTTCTGATACAAGCAGTCTTTGAATTTGGAATATTATGATGGTAGGTATTTCAACACCCTAAACACGCTTCCCTGTTTGTAGTGCCTCCCCGTCACGTGTCCCCCCGTCATGCCTCTGCCATGTGCTCCGTGTTTAGATGTTAGATCAGATGTTCATCCCATTCCGTGCATGCCCACGAGTCTCCTGTGTCTCTCCCCTTCTTCTCTGATGCCAGCACAAGAGATCGGTGAAGTGCCTCGTGTTGACCCAGCAAATGTTAGGGGGGAGAGAGGGCCTGGGAGTCTCCACTGAGGGAAACACGCAGACAACTCTCTGCCCATGGAGTGAGGGATTGGGGCCCCAGGGGGTCACCTAGCAGGAGAGGAAGTCCCCAGTCATTCCGTGAGATGGTAGTTTCACAGAGCTGACACGTGTCACCCCAACACAGTCCCGGGTTCTTCTCTGGACAACAGAAAGGAGTTTTGTGATGAAGATAATGAAGGACGTTGGGTATCTAATTAGGACTAGCCAGGGAAGGCAGGGACTCTGCCAGGCAGTGAGTTTGTCAAAATTGTATTTGTGCCGAATGAGAAGATGACTAGCTACAGAATCCTGCTCTGAGATGCCCTGCCATGGCAAATGACCGGCTAACCACAAGGGCCTCTGAAAAGAGAGGGTTTCTCGTAATCTGTAGAAATGTACAACTGACACCATTGTGTACGCCTCACAATAAGGCTGGTTCAGGTGCCTGGTTTGTTTATTTTATTAATGGGGGATGGGGGATGGTTTATGAATCCCTTTTTTGTTTTGGAAGCAGTTGCTGCAAGTCAGACTTGGCATTTTTTCCCCTCTTTCTGGAAGTTATTACTAACATTGACCCAAACAGAAATCCCCTCCTCAGACATAGTTCACACCTTGCTTGAAGCCAGGGTGTGGTATTTTTCTGAGACACCAGAATTTTCTTGACATTTTTACCCAAAAAAAAAAAAAAATCTGCCAGCCCAAAACCTTTGTAGCCACCTTGTGTTTTAGCAGCACAGTTTTCTAAAATGCAGCTTTGAGGGGCTGTCAGTGGGCAGCATGTCTCTTGCAGATCTGAGGTCCCTGGTCCTAGGAGCTGGAGTTCAGCAGAGACCCCATCACTGTCCAGTTTTCTTTCCAGCCTTACCACTGTTAGAACTTGCCCAGCAACCATTTTTCTTCTGTTGGGGACATTTTTTTCATACCATAAAATCATTAGCAAATGCACTTCTGCCGTCTTTTAAGGTTGTCATTCCAAAACAGGGTCAGGAAGAACTCTTAGTTTCCTTTTAGAATAAATACATAAGAAGTTAGAAATGGATTTTTAAGAGGCCACTCCTCTGATTGGAGATGAAACCTAGGAGGGGAGTGGGCTAAGAGTAGGGTTTTGTACAGGTTGTTCCCACTCCCTTTTTCCCCTCAACTTTTTCTTTTAACTTTGCCATGGCCATGACTGGCTTGATGCTAAAATCAATAGGACAAAACGTGCTTTAAAAGAAGGAAAAAAAAAAAAACAAAAGAAAGAAAGAAAGAAAAGCAGTTGCCAACCGAGGCATTTTCTGACTCGTCGGAACTGTGTGTGTGTTCCAGCCTTTGGTTAAATTTGCTCAGCCACCTATTCGAAGGACCATTGCTCTGTCATCACAGTCTTCGTGTCCCGTGTCCAGAATGCCCCTCCCCCATCCCCATGATCTGGAAACTTCCACCTCACAAGGAGGGTGGGAGGGGTGAGAGGAAGGCACCCAAAACGCTCCTACCCAATCAGGGCTCCTAGCTTGCTACACAGGGTTTCTTGTTTTATTTGACATATGTGGACATTTTAACAAGATTCTGTTTTGAGCCCACCAAGTTGCTTTCCCATCTTTTTTCACTCTGCCCTACTAGCATGGAATGCTGCTCTGTGCCGCGCCCTCGTCTCCCTGGTCATCTCCCCTTCTGTCTTTCTCCCTGCCCCTCCCTCTCTGTTTTTCTCTGTTGCTTTCTCAGTTTTGCTTATGCACTCTTCCCCACCCTCCACCTCCCGTCCTTCTCCTATTTTTAAAATGCATGGGCATCTTAGTTTTTTGAGCATGTTTTGATCTGCAGGCTAAGATGGTTTAAAACTCCGAGAGGCTTAATTATTTATCTTGGTTTCTGGGATGGGAGCAGAACCCATAGTCTATTTCAGTCTATCCCAGGGAGAAAAAGGAACCTTGCCGAATTGAGGGTGAGAGGGGGCTGTACCTGCTCCCCCAGAGTTCTTCCTGACCCAGAGGGGACAGATAGACCCTGATGCCACCAGCCCCACTGTGTCTCTGCCTCTGGGAGGCAGGGAGGACTGCGCATGCTCCCTTCCCTCCCTCCCCTCCTTCCCCCCATTCCTGCCACCTTGCTGAGTCCACACCCAAGCATGGAGGGGCACCATCAGACAGTCCTGGGGCATGGACCAAAAGGAGGAACCCAATACACCTCCTTTCCTTTCAAGGCCAGGGACATCGTCCTACCGTGGCTGCCCGAGGCAGTATCTTGTTTGCTTTCCAGTGGCAGAAAGCCGGTCAGCACTCACACACTTGTTTTTAGATTGAGTGTTATCAGCTGTGGTTCTGACTATAGTCTAGGGTCCTTAGATGAGCACATTTCCTGTATCTGCATTATTTTCATAGCATTAGTGGGGTTGATCCCCAGGATCACCTTTCCTACCAAAATACTGTCCCAACAGACTGGGATTAATGGTGGGAGAAGCTTTGAAGTCACATGCTCAATTTCTTGAGTTGTTTTTCCCCAACCTCATCCTTTGATGCTAAGCAAGAAAGGCTCTGAAATTCTCATTCCTATTTCTTACATAAGTGGGTAGTGAAGAGGGCAGATTCTGGTGTTGGTGCAGGGCAAAATTAGACTCTCCGGTTTAAGCACTAATCACAATAACCCAAACCCAGGAAGGTCCGTGCTGCGATTCCCTGGCACGTCGTCTTTGTGGTCACTTCTCTGCAATGGGCTTGTGCTGCACCCTCCACTTACTGGCCTCAGCATATGACAAGGGCAGGACGCCCCCCCATCCATCCCATCCTCACTGTCTCCTTCCAACCAGCTCACCATGGGGTGGGGGAGGGGAAAGCCCCAACTCTTAAAAAACAAAAACAAAAGAAATCAAGTTTGAATCTTAATTTAATCCACAACCTGCAGGCCATACAACCAGTTATTCTTGTTCCTTTGGATCATTTTCTGTTTTTCTTATTCTTCCCCCTCCCCCCCTTTGTTTATCCTCTTCTACCTGTTTTTGGTGGTTTTTTTCTTTCTTTCTTTCTTTTTGTTCTTTTTGTTTGTTTTTTGTTTTTATTTTTTTAGTTTATTTTATTTTTGTTTCCCTCCCTCCTCCCCTCTCGCCTGATTCTGACCTCTCTTGATTTGGTGTGGTTCTTAACAGACAGCCCGAAAGCTCTCTGGGCGCCAGCAGCCTCATGGTGGTGGTGTGTTAAAACCTTTAAGCCTCTCGCTAGCGCTGCCTTCAGCTATGTGGGCTCCACAGTGAGCATTGTGAGAGTTTCTTATCGATATGAGGCGCTGGGGAAGGAGCTCTGTCTTTCTCTTTTAAAACACACACACACATCATTGGGGGGTGGGGGTGGCGCTGGTGGGAAGCGGGGGTGGGCAAGGAACTGTGTTGGGAGCGAGGGGTTGTCTGAGGCTTTAAGCCAAAAGAGCAATAACGAGCTGTTTCGTTCCCCTCAGCTGGGACAAAGCCACTTTCTGGCACCCAGGTGCCACCCTGCCTCTGCTCACTTAGCTTTGGGCAGGGGTGCGGCTGTGGCTGTTGAGGGAGAGTGGGGGGGGCGAAGATAGAGAGTTCTGGACTCGAGCATTTTGTTTGCCAGAACAGGCGTAGATGTGGGCCGTGGTTCCGTGAGCGACCCGCGCCAGGGTGCCACTTTAACTGTTCTGGGGCCACTGGGCGTGTGTCCCCACGGGAGCCCCTCAGGTGACTTGGCTCTGCTGCCTGCAAGCACTAGGTGACTCTCTCCCTCGGCATCTTTGCCTTTCATTCACAGATAACTCTCTCCCCCTGTTTCTAGGAGAAAAAAAAAGTGCGTTCGCTACATACAAGGTGAAGGGAGCTGCCTCAGCCCACCCTCTTCAGATGGAAGCTTACTAGACTCGCCTCCTCCCTCCCCTACCCTGCTAGGCTCCCCTCCCCGAGACGCCAAGTCGCAGACTGAGCAGACCCAGCCTCTGTCGCTGACCCTGAAGCCCGACCCCCTGGCCCACCTGTCCCTGATGCCGCCGCCGCCCGCCCTCCTGCTCGCCGAGGCCGCCCACGGCAAGGCCTCCGCCCTCTGCCCCAACGGGGCCCTGGACCTGCCCCCCGCCGCCCTGCCGCCGCCCCTGCCGTCGCCCCTGCCGCCCGCCGGGCCCCCCGCCGCCCTGGCGCAGCCGTCGACCTCTTCCTTACATTCCCACGGCCCGCTGGCCGCGCCCCAGCCCCAGCCGCTCTCCCTGGTCACCAAGTCTTTAGAGTAGCTCTAGCGTCGCCAGCCCCTTGCTCGGTGTCGTGTCCGTCCCGCTTTGCTTTCTTTGCGCCCGCCCCCGCCTTCGAAAGGTTTTGTTTTGTACTCTCTTCATTTCGTGCCGCGTGGCTACATTAGTTGATGTTTATCGAGTTCATTGGTCAATATTTGACCCATTCTTATTTCAATTTCTCCTTTTAAATATGTAGATGAGAGAAGAACCTCATGATTCTACCAAAATTTTTATCAACAGCTGTTTAAAGTCTTTGTAGCGTTTAAAATATATATATATATACATAACTGTTATGTAGTTCGGATAGCTTAGTTTTAAAAGACTGATTAAAAAACAAAAAGAAAAAAAAAAAGAAGAAGCAATTTTGAACAGCCCTCCAGAAGGAGTTGGTTCTGTATTATTTGTATTAAATACGAGCTTGCGAACCAATCATTTTACATCTGGTTTTTAAACCATAAAGGCACGAGGAATGCAGTGCCGTTACTTTTTTTTTTTTCTGTGTGAAACAACCTTTATTGTGATGTTACTTGTTATTGTTTAAATGTACAGAAACAAAGGGTTAAAATGTGTTAATATACCTTGTTCCATGGTGGTGTTCTTTTGGGGGGAGGGGGATGCTACTCCACAATTAATGGAATCACAAGCTGTCGGGCCAGTAGTATTTATTGCTTTAGAGATTGCTTGTTGTACCTGTATGTTGTCCCTTTTTAAATATGTTTTCCTTTTTCTTGAAACTGTATAAAGTTTTTTTCCCCCTTAGCATAAGCATCTTATATATAACAACTCATTTGTACAAGGTTTTTAAGTTTATATATAAAATGTGTATATATATTTTTTGTTTCCCTTTTTGACTTTTTTTTTTTTTTTTTTTTTTTGCTGTATGGAAACCCAGATGCCACCAAATGGACATTAATAGTTGCATTAAGGATCAGTAGCATTAACAAAAGTTGCTTTAAAAGCCATTATGTAAAACAAGACTTGAAAATTAGTGAGGGAATTTTAGCGACGCTAGATGAGCAACAGTGGGAACCATCCTTGTTTCCCCTTTGAACTCCCAGTCGGATGCCCTGCGCCCTTAGGACATGGACTGACCGTGTGCAAAACTTTATGTGCCAAAATTCTCAGTGACTTTAGCTTTCTCCCTCTTTTTGATGCTGTAATTTTTGTTCATCATGTTTTGCTGTGATGTTACATAGGTAGATTTGTATGTAGTTTTAATGTCACCTATAACAAAATGTGTTTGGTAGCAGATTGTCCAGAAAGCATTTTAAATGAAGAGGTATAAACCCTTAAGGGCCAAAATTCTGTATATTAGATTACTCTTAAATGAAAAACCAGCTGCCACTTTTATGTATACATATTACATGCAAGTAGGTAGCCAACTTTAAAAAATAAAACAAACCTAGGCATGTTGATGTTGCAAAATGCTGTATAAAGCTGAAACCTGTTCATTCAGTGCCATTGTAGTTGACATGAAGCGATTGTAAAACTGTCTCCGATTTTTCTCTGGTTTATTAAAATGCTAACTATAACATTTTTTTGTGAATACTTTGAATGTTTCCTAACAGTTGTGATGTTACTGTTCCGTTTTATGCTCTTATTCCAAGTTCATTTTTAATGGTTTGGAAGCCATTTTTGTAATGAATAAATGTTCATGCTGTACAGTATCTGTAGCATGCCGTTCTGGATTAATAAAAGCAACTTAGTATGTGCAGATAAAGGCTGGTCACTTGTGTCTGTGATTTGGATTTTGTGTCTAGGGAAACCGGACCTACCAAGAGAAGCATTCCCAAGTTGGAACTTGAGAACATGTGGTTAGTGTGTGGGTGGTGGGTGGTGACTTAGATACCAAAAAGTAGTCTTCTGAGTCCAAAAGGGGTTGATCCTCCTACCCTCACTCTCAGTGCCCGTTTGGTGTACCTTGTGTATCTGGTTCATACAATGTGTCTTTTGCAATGATAATAACCAATAAAAAGGGGGTTCTTGGAGTGTATCTTCCCCCATAGTATTTAATGCTGCCATCACCAGTAGTTCATTTCTGAAAGCAAAGCACAGTTAGAGAGCAAGTATCACTTTTTTGGCTGTAAAACAGTTACACAGATATATCCTACTCACCCTCTCACAGTATCAAGCAGAAAGGATTTAATTCTGGTTAATGAGACTTGGTTCACCACGAGCGGACTTATGAAACCACGTTGTTACCAGTTAAAGATCATCAATGTGAAGGTATCCTAACTTCTTGCGAGTCACATACAGAGAGAGGTACAAGAATGTCAAATTGAAATGCTTTCTCTAGCAGTGAGCAATTATTGAGCAAGCAGCTTCTTAGAAAATTGGATCAAAGTGATTCCCTTAGAGATGTGTATGGAGGAGTTTTGCCATATATGAGACCCAAGAGTTTTGGCTACACCTTGGCAAGAGTGCAAGTTCATCACCACTGAGGAGGGGCCCCAGTAACGATCATCCTCGGGTTTCCGCTGAATTTCATGTCTCTTGCTGACTAGGCGGATGGATAGATGCGTTGCACCATTTATCTAGGACATCTGCACCTTCAAAGGACGCTGATTTCAATGGGCACGGAAGCTGTTCGTGTTGCCGTGGTTGTTTCTTAAGGCTACCACGGCGTCGCATCAAGGACTTTAAAGCCCCTCGGAAACTCTGCTTCGCTCAAGCTAGTTTTTGTTCTGCAAAATCTTGGCATTTTGTTTTTGCTTTGCTTTGTATTCCCAGGGAGGAGTGTTTCTGGTCGTCCTTCCTCATTTTATTTTGCACACTGGGCCCAGAGTGACCTTTGAGAACACAAATAAGAACAATATCCGTTATTTGTTGCAGACTGTCAGGCCGTTTATGTGCGTTTTTTCATTTCATCCTGACACTCCCACCTGAGATGGCTATTATTCTCCCCCACCACCCCCTGCTTTATTTTCTAAATGGATTTAGGAACTCAGAACTTGAGTGTCGTGTCCAGAGCCACACAGTCAGGAGATGGTGGGGCCGGGACTCAAATTCAGATCCGACTCCAAGCCTGAGCTCTGCTGCCTCCCATAATAAAGACAGCTTCCCTTTCCAAAGAGAAATGATGGGACAATCCTTTTAGAGGGTTTCCTTGTTTCCTCCACCTACTCCTCTGCCTCACACACCCACTCACTCACTTTCTTAGCTGTACTGCAGTGTTAAGCCACCAAAAAGTGTTTTTGCTCTTCCTGCCTGGAAAACTTCCCTTCATGCTTCAGGTCTCAGCGTAGACATCACTTTGTTTGGGGAGATGGTCCTGACCCCTCGAGGGTGGATGCTATCTCCCTCCTCTGTGCTCGCCCAGACCCCGTCTTCCCTCCTCTTTGGCCCACTAACCACCATCATGTCAATGGGAGTTGCCTGCTTAGGCCCTCAACCTCAGCACCCTTGACATTCAGGCCAGATAATTCTTAGTTGTGGGGGCCAGTCCCGTGTTTATCAACATCCTTGGCCTCCATCCACTAGGTGCTATAAGCACCCTCCTCCCGCAAGTTGTGGCAACCGGAAATGTCATCAGATATTGTCAGATGTCTCCTGGGGGGCAGAATCACCCCCAGTTGAAAACCATTTCTCTAGAGAGCCCTCCATGAGGACGGGATTGTGGCTTTCACGTTCACGGCTATATACCAGGGTCCTGGTTTAGTGGCAGGCATGTAGTGGGTGCCTAATATATATCTGTTGAAGGAAAGAAGGAATGAGGTTGGTCAACTCAACATCTATATTTCAAGAAGTGGAAGAAAGGGAACTTCTGTAAGGCTTCACAACTTCCAGGGTGTTGGTGACCTTCTTAATCCTTTCAGCCATGCTGGAGTATAGAGCTCAGTGCCCTTGTTACAGAGGCCAGAAAAAGAGCAGGAGGCAGCCCCTGCTGTCAGCCAGCCTGAGTGCAGCTCTCTTCCTAAAATTCAAAATATGATCCCCTAGCTTACCTGCCCTGCAGCACTTGGTTGATACTTTGAGGACTTCCTTTCCCCGGGCTTGTGGTAGTCCCGGTTGTCCAAGTTCTAATCTCCCAAATGTCAGGCCAAGCCTTTGCCCTTCAGCCGTTCCTCTCTACATCTGTTTGATTTCTTCCTACCCCAAGAGTTTATTTTCACAGTGAGCATCTTCCAATTCCATCCGTAAGAGTGGATCTATGGATTTTTTGTTAGTTAAGAGACCCTGCTACAAACTAGGAAACCATAGCTCACTCCTTGAGCCACATCACTGCTGGCCTCTGGTGGGATTTGGCCAAATATGTTTGCATATTAGGAGGGTGTGTGCTTCCTGTGGCTGCTGTAATGGATCACCACAAACTTGGTGGCTTAAAACAACAGAAATTGATTCACAGCCTTACACCAGAAGTCTGCAGTAGGTAGTGGCAGGGCCGTGCTTCCTCCAGAGGCTCATCTGCCCCTGGCCTCCTTCCGCTCCTAGGGGCTCCCGCAGTCCTGCATCCCTTGGATTGCAGCCACGTCACTCCAGTCCCTGCCTCCATCTTCACATCGCCGTCTCTGTAGCTGTCCCAAAGCTCCCCATGCCCCTCTCCTGTAAGGATACGTGTGATGATTGTCTTTTGCGCCCGCCTGGTTAATCCTGGATAAACCCCTTCTCTCTCGATCCGTAACTTAATTGCATCTTTTGCCATACAAAGTCGTACAAGTTTTCAGATTAGAACATGGACATATATTTGGCGGGGGAGGGGGCACCATTCAGCCCGCTGCAGAAAGTATTTGTCTGTTCTGGGACCACTGCAGAGTCTTAGCACAGAACCCTTTAGAATGGGCAGTTGTTCCCCGGGGGTGTGGGGGTGGGGTGGGGTGGTGGTGGTCTCAGACAGCCCCACGCGGAAAATGGTTATTGTAGTAGATAGTTTTCCATCTCAGGTGTTAGAAGGCTCACTTTTTATTCTAATGATGTGGATTCATTTGCTCGCGGAAGGGCCTTTCATCCGGTTCCAAGCTTTCAAGGAAGGAAGCAGCTGGGAGCAGTGGAGTGAATCTGGGCTTGGAGGAGGATCCCACAGCCCACCTCACCGTGTGTCCTTGGGCAACTCCTTCACCTCTCTGGGGCCCTGTTTCTTCAGCTAAGGAGTAGTGGCGGTGGTATCCACGTTGACAGATTCTTAGGAGGGCTAAAATGCCAAGTGCCTGGAACGGTGAGTCATGGAGTTTATTGTTACTCTAAATGCCGAAGGCCAGTCTGTTTGTTTTCTTTATTTCTCTGTGGGGTCCTGCTAATCCAGCTCTTCACACCCAAGTGAGACAATCACGGAAATCTAGATATGCAGATGCATCGCGTGGCCCAGGGACACTGTGGCTCATCCACAAGTCATTTTACCTACAACTCAATGGCCCCATGAAAATGTCTTCCACTCTCTGGGGAGCCATAGCCCTGGCTGGGGTGCTTTTTGTGGTATAGACAGGTGGCATAGAAATGTGTTTTTAATTAAAGCCCTTTGGAGAGAAACTAAGGAGTAGCCTAAAAGTCTCTTGTGAACGGTGCCTGAGGCAGTGCCACAAACCAGAACTGGGAATTGCTAATGAACAGGGGCATAGATGGGATTTCCTAAAGGATTCCCACCTGGGCTTGGCTTTCCCATCTCTCATTCCAGGTGTGGTTCAGCATTCTCAGGTGTGTGGCCATGCAGGGGCTTCTCGTTAATTCTGGCATGGGTCCGATAGGCAGCTTTGGTGAGTGCTGGCTCTCAAGCTAGTTTTTTTTTTTTTTTTTAAAGCTGGCGTCTTCTGGGCATACTTGGTGGGAGCTGTGAGTAAGCGCACTCATTCATTCTTTCATTCAGCGACTATTTCTTGGGCACCTGTTTGCACCAGGTACTGTTCTAGGTACTGACCCATAAGTCTAGATGAAGCCAGCTTGGTCTCTAGTTTTTCCTGAGTTCATTCCTTCACCATCTTATAGGATGGGGTTTTTAAGGAAGCTTGGGGGGGGGGGTGCACCAACATTCTTGAGTACTGAACAAGCTTGCCCACCTAGAAAGGGGTTTTATGTGAGGATGATAACAAAAGGATGTGCTAAAAACTAGACTTGCATTTCTCATTTAGTCCTCATGGGGATAGAAATTGCTTCTATGTTCATTTTAGAGATACAGAAAGTGGGGCTTAGAGAAGTTACATGGTTTTCCCAAAGGCATGTATCTGGGAAGCAGTGAGCCTATGATTCGAACCCAGGCAGCCTGACTCAGGCATAACTGAATATCATGCTATATTGCTTGTTATAAAGATACAGACCATCTAAATAGCTAGAGAGAGGTGGAGGATGGAGCTAATTTGATCCATGGTCTTGCTAGAGGCTTTTTTTTTTTTTTTTTGCTAGAGGCTTTTGCTATGGGACCACCGAGTGTTCTCTCTCTCCCTGTCTGTGTGCAGGAGGTCCCCCCCTTATTCTGGTATTTATGTATGTAATAACAATAAAAACAGTTGATAATTATATTCACTGAGCCATTTGGACTTAGCACTAGAAGTTACAGAATCCTACAATTGAAAGAAAATTAGAAGTATATGTATTATATATTCTAATAGTGAATATACATATTATATAGTGTTTTTTAGATTGTAGGTTGCAATCTATTGATAGGTCAAAAAGTCAATTTAGTGGATCAGGCCAGCATTTTTAAAAAATAAAATTTAATGAAATAGAAAATAGAATCTATTGCTTTATGTGTGTACTGCATTATATAAAATCTTTCTTACTGTGGTTAAAGTTTAGAAGCCAAGTTTAAACAATATTAGCTCTTATATATTTAATATATAAAATGCAGCATGCATGGTGTATAAAATGTAGTTAACAGAATAAAGTTTATTGATGGGCACTTACTAAGTACGTTACACCAGTGTTTCCCAAAATGGGCTCCATAGAGCACTTGGTCCCATGTAGTCTTCTTGGTCTGATCTGTTTGGGTAACGTTTCATTCTATGCCTGCTCTTAGAGTTTCAAAATGCTCATTAGTTTATAAGGCTCTGTGAAAGTCTGCCACAAAGAATCCTCTTTCACTCTACCTACATTTCCCAAGTGTAATTGACTATAGAAGACTTTTTTGAGAGCATAATGCTTATTAATTTCCTTCCAAATTAATGTTTCTTGGAGTACATCTTCAGAAATGTTATGCTTATATGTACATTAGCTCTCTTAATTTTTTAGACAACTCTATGTTGTAGTTTTATTCCCAATTTTTAGGTGAGGAAATGGAGGCTTAAGTTAAATATTAATAGTTGCCACTTACTAAGCATTAATTATATGCCGAGTGTATTTGTCAGCTATGTCTGCAGCAATGCTGTGTAACACACCATCCCAAAACTCAGTGGCTTATAAGAGCAAGCCTTTCTTTTTCTTGCCATTAGGTCTGTGACTCTCATGGGATTGGCTGAGCTTGGCTCTGGGCTAACTAGAGTTCAGATCTGTTCGACACGTCTCTTTTTCTGAGACTAGTGACTACCCAGGGCATGTTCCTATAGTTATGGCAGAAGCATATAAGTTGTCTTAAGCACTCAGTTTGAAACTGGCACATTGTCAATTTCCAACTGCATTCCGTTGGCCAAAACATATGGCCCAGTCACACATCAGTAAGATAGGAAAGTATACTCTGCCCATATTCGAAAGCAAAACAAAAGTTTGCCTTGTTCCTTTACCTTCAAATGGCAAAGGGCATGGTTGTATAATTCTATAGTAGGAATAACTGGGCACAAAAAAAAAAAAAATCATACAATCTACCAAGCATTTCATTAATCACTTTTCACACCTTATTTAATCCTTACAATTCTGTGAGGTAGGTGTAAGTATTTCCCTCATTGTACACCCAAGTAAACTGAGGTTTAGAGATTTCAATTTTCTTGCAGGGGCAAGAGCCTCCAATAGGATATTGACTAGGAGAGGAGATAATGGCTTCCTTGTCTTTTTTCTGAACTCAGAGAAAATCATTCACTATTTCACTATTAAGCATGGTGTGAGCTGTATGTTTTTATAGATACATGTTATCAAGTTAAGAAAATTCTTTTCTAGTTTTAGTTTGCCAAAAATATTTATCACAAACTCATTTAAAGAGTGAAAAGGCAAGGAGATAATATTTGTAACACATTTATCTGACAAAGGACTAGTATCCAGAAGTAAAAAGAATTCCTAAAAAATGTCAAAAGAAAAGAGCTTAACCAATTGAAAAGGGCAAAAAGAAAAACAAAACCAAAAAAACAGGACAAAGTCATTCACAAAAAGGGGTATCCAAATGGCATGTCTAACTTTAGTAGACGATCATGGCAGCTTTATTCATAATGGCCCAAAACTGGACATGAGCTAGCTGTCCATCAACATTAGATTGGATGAGTAATTGTGCTTGTCATGCAATAAATGAGCATTTCTCATCCAATGCCCTCAAGATTCCTCTGGATTCTTCTCTTGGGTTACATATGCTCCATTGCACCAAAATGCTGAATGTGGTATTGGATGGGTGAGAGAAACGAAAGTTCTCTAGGTTGTGTGTGTCATACAGAGCAGGTAATAAAACACTGTAGCTATGACTGCCATATGGTCTAAGCATCAGTACCCAACGTTTTTGGCACCAGGGACCGGTTTCCTGGAAGACAATTTTTCCACGGACGGGTGGGGGGAGCAGAGTGAGGACTGGGGAGCCCAGGTAGTGATGAGAGTGATGGTGAGTGTCGAAGCCAAAGCTTCGGTTGCTCTCTGCTCACCTCCTGCTGTGCCCCCCTTCCTAAGTTTCATGGAAGACAGTTTTCCACGGTGGCGGGTGGGGGAGGGGTGTGTGGCCAAGCTCTGTGGCCTGGTCTCTAACAGGCCATGGACCAGTACCAGTCCACAGACCAGGGGGTGGGGACCGCAGGTCTAGAGAGTGGGCCCTGAGGAAGGGAGTCACCGTGGCTAAATCATGAAACAAACCTTTTAAAACATTTTTAATGTTCCCTATTCACTTGATTTATGGAATGATGAATTCAGGTTAAGCAATGCTAACTTCCTCTGGATCCTAAAGGTAGTGCTGGATGCTACTTAAAATAAAACAGAGCAAGCTATGTGGTGCCCACCCCCTCACCCATATTCTTGTTAGCTTTATGAGACAAAGTGTGGCAGGGAATTCACGGCAAAAAATGTAGATGGAGTGGGGCTTTCTGGAATGGCCTCTAAGAACAAATAATCATAAAACAGATTGAATTCCTATTAATAACTGTTTTGGATAACACTCTGCTAGAAAGTGCCCTGGGGTCTGTATTTGCCTCACAGGGTGCAAGGGTTGAGGGGAGGGTAAGGTGGGAAATCTCGGACATGTCAGTGAAATTGGAGCTTGCCCTTGGTGTCAGGATGTGGTGGGAACTTATACAGTTTCTGGGGCTCCTTGCTTAGTTCCCTACCCCTGGGCCTTCAGAATTCCCAAGATCCTCCTGAGTAGGAATTCCAGGAGGGCTTCGCGGGGGAAAGCAGCTATTCTCAACAGAGTGGAGCTACCTAGTCTCTAAGACCTAGAAAGAAGGAGCAGAGGACACTGAAACCCAGAGAAGGGGCTCCAAGAGTGTCTTGCCTGAAGCCACAAAGCTGGACAGAGTCTAGGCTAGATGCCATGACTCCCTGCAATCTGGACCAGGGATCTTTCTTGTAACTACCTGCTGCCCTGAATTCTCTACTGGCTTGCTTTGTTGTGGGGAATTTTAACCCAGCTGCCAGCTCTAAGATGTGTTCCCAATCCCGGGTGAGTATCCAGGTTTGGGGCCTCCAATGCAACGGCGGACTTGAGTGTGAAGCTCCCGGAAATCCAGCAGCCACCTATGAGCAGTGCCTCTGATGTGCCAGGCCCTGTACTAGGCTCCCAGGCATCAGGAGCAGCATGCATTATTTTATTTGTCCTTCACTCAAATACTATGATGTAAGTCTTCCTATTTCCATTATCATGGGAAGGAGCAAAGTGACATGTCAGCCAAAAAGTGGCAAATCTGGGATTAAAAGTAGGCCTAGGACTACAGAGCCAGTTTTTTTCACTCACCCTGTGATTAAGAATCTTAGAAGAAACTGAATCCTCAAATTCCTCTGAGTCTTGGGAAATGCCATCAGAGCTAGTCTAGACTAGGATATTTGTCCCCTTGGTAGAACACAGCTGTCCCATTGGGAAGCTGGGGTAGGGTGGCGTGTGGAGGTAAGATGCCAGTGTCCACCTGCCTGGCTGAGAGGGCTGGTTGCTTCCCCTCCCCTTGGTTCCAGGAGTGGCGGCCTCACCCTGCAGCTCAGCTGTGGTGGGCATTGGGGTGAGAGCACTGTCCCAGGCCAGACCTGTCACAATCCCCATGGCCACCCTGAGGCCAGGTGGGTACAGGATGGAGAGTCTGGCATTGCATTTGGAGGGGGGGTGACTGTGGTAGGACTCTCGGTGCCTCAAGGCTGGTGTTGGGCATCAGAGGCTCGGCATTTGGAGCGACAGCCTGGCCCTCTGCGAGGCTGCCTGTGTTTTCCCCAGGAAGGGGCTGTGCCCACTGCACGCATCCTCCCACCCGGCCCCCCCTTCACCCCCTCTGCCTTATATAATGGCACATTATACAACATCTCAAAGCAGGTGGTATTTTTAAAGACAGCAAGTGAGCATTTTTTTGGCCTAAATTTGGGAATGAAACAGATGGATTTTTAAGACTCTGGGCTTTTCCTATGAATAGTAACCGTTGTTCTCCTCTGCTTTTAAACACCAGTTTCAAGACCACCTCCAGCAACCAATCAGCACTCTGTTATTTAATTATAACAAAATTCTTAGCCCTGTCTGCTGCTGCTCGGACAAGTGGGGGGCACTGGATCAATTTCTGGAGCCAGGCAGACTTGCCAACAACAATTTTCCTTTTCCCAGAGGGCCTCGGAGGCCTGGAGCAGGTTCCAAGCCCTCCTCTCCAGCCTGCTCAGCGCGGGCTCCCTGACAGCGGGTTTGAAAAGGGTTATAGAGAGGCAGATAAAGGCTGCGCTTGTTGGAGCCTTCCCTGACAGGGCCGACCCCCGCGCCAGTGAGCTCATGCCTGCCTCATTATGGCTGGTGCCAGATTTTTTCCATTAACAGGTAATTGAGTAGAAACTAAAATAAGCGAAGTTTGTTTCATCCCTTGGATTTTCTTGCTGGGGTTTGAAAGAAAAACACTTTAGCATCGTTAGTGGAGGAGTGTCCTTGAAAACGTATTTATGTTTTCCAAGTGATTTGTCGCTTGGTAGGTGTAATTAGCCACACCGTTCCCCGGGCCTCTCCTTTCTTGTTTTTATTCGTTAAGGTCCACAGTGTTCAGAGAATAGGAGCCGGTTTCCTGGGCCCCTCGCTGCCTGACACCCTGTTCCTAAGCGTGGATGGGTTAAGTGCGTGCAGAGCAGACAGCTGATTTTGCTCCCTCCTGGCTTGCTGGCTCAAGCACACACACACCTGGAGCATCACCAGGTGGAGCTCCGCCTGCTACCCACAATGCCCTGCTCTCGCCCGCCGCCTGGGCTTTCTGCTTCACCTTGCTCCAGGTAGATGCTGCTGAGGGAGAGGGAGGTTTTGCCTCGCTTTACCACTTGCCAGCTTGCTTTATATCTGCCCCAGCGCCAGTTCTAATTTCACAACTTACCCTACTAGGAACAGACGTTGAGGGCTGGTGGCGCCTGTCTCTTCAGTCTCGTGAAGATTCCCCGTCACCGCCCAGCCTCAAGTTCCCCTTGAAGTCCAGAGTTTCAGACGAGTGTTTGGTGTGTGTGTGTAAGTGAGAGGGAGACGTGGGGTAGATGTGGGGGCCTGGTTTCCACACGTAGGAGTTTTCATTTCACCTGGAGCCCCAGAGAATCATGACCTTGTTTCAGTCGTGAACCCCTTTGCTATTCTGGTAAGTGCTAAAAGAAAACGTATCTGCTTGAACACAGACAGCGCGCTGTGTATATTTTCAGTAGTTCACGAGCCCCACGATAAACATTGCTACGCTAGACATGCAGGGCTAATGAATCGATGTCATTTAAGCAAATTTGTGTCCAGAATTATTCACCCCTTCACATGCCTGATAAAAAAAGTCTTTCTGAGGGAAAGAAGAAGCCTCCAGAAATGTGGGCCTTTCTGGTGAGCAAACTTAGTTCACGGGACTGCATGCACTTGGTCTTCCACCGCCAACAGTAAGTCATGAGGGATACTTGTCCATCCCTGCTTTGTGCCAGTGCCCTAACAGCAAGGTTGGCTGCCGTAGGTAAGGTCCCTGCCTGCCTGGAGCTGACATTCCAAGCAGGAGAGCAACAAAAAGGCCACCTGAGATTTCAGTAGGTGCCTCGGGGAGGTAAACATTAGCATTCACCTCCAGGGAAGGAAGATGGCCTCTCAAGGAGATGGTATCCTACCTGAGGCCTGGAATGTGAGAAGTTCTATGTCTGCTCAAATTTAGCGTCCTGAAGCCAGGCCCCTTATACCGACCCGTCCCTGAGCTAAGGGCTTTGAACACATCTCATTGTATCCTCACAACCTCCCAAAGCTCTGGTAGAGACCCCATTTTACAGATAGGGACACTGAAGCCTGGCACAACCTGCCTGGGGCATGGGACTAGAGGAATCAGAGCTGGAGCCAGGCCTCTCAGACCCCCAAGACTGTGTTCTTCCTTTTTTTAAAAAAATAGCTTTATTGAAGTATAGTTTACATACCAAAAATTCACTTGGTTTAAATGTACAATTCAATGACTTTTAGGAAATTTACAGAATTGTGCAACCGTCACCACAATTCAAGTATAGAACATTTTTATCACCCCAGAAAGGTCCCTGTCGCTGAGTTGCAGCCACTCCCTGTTCCCACACCCAGCCCTAGGCAACCACCGATCTGCTTTCTTTCTCCGTAGATGTGTCTCTTTGCACATTTCATATACATGGAATCATACAACGTGGTCTTTTATTGAGTGTGGCTCCTTTTACTGAGCACAGTTTCTTAACCTTTTTTTCATTACCATCCACTCTTCCGCCAAGGAGAAAAATTAAATTTAAATTCTCCCGAAGGCAGAAATTAAATACCAAGGGATACCATTTTGTCGGGTGGGGCTGAGCTCTCAAGGGCCACAGACCATTGTAATAGCTAAGGTTTGTCTCTAAGAACCAATATTCTCCCCCTTAGGGGAGATTTTCACCCCCTTGAGATCCTCACCCACTTCTGAGGTCAGTCTATGTTGTCGTAGGTGTCAGCACTGCTTTCCTTTTGACTGATGTACAGTGTTCTCTTGTATGGATTTGCTGCCTTTGTTTGTCCATTCACCAGTTAGTGGACTTTGGTGTTGTTTTCACTTTGGCTATTAAAGACCCTGCTCACCGCACTGAATCATGCAGCCCGCTGCCCATTGGAGGAAGAGCTCTTCAGCATCTCGGCACTCCTCCTGGAGGATGGAATCAACCTCAGTGCCTCAGTTTCCTCCTCTGTAGAATGGAGGTGATAATCCTAAAGCCACAGGGCTACCATGGCAATTACGTGTAATAATATATCCACCCGGTGTTTTGTGGGTAACAGCAGCTCAGTGTGTGTCCAGGGTCCTCCCCACCCACTCGCCCTTTGCGTGGAGAACGGTGTCCCCTTTGAAATTTGCCCCACTGACTTCCAACCCCAGCTTCCATCCACGTCTCCACGGAAGATGTCATGTCTCATGTTGTTATTTTCGCCTTTTTTTCTGGTGTTATTTGGGTCAAACCCAACATGGTCTCTTAACAGGCATCTCCAGTATCTCCCTCCTTTGGCACTTGTCTTCTGGACTCTGTGATTGACACATTTCCAGGGGCCGGTTGATTTTATCTGCTGCTAAAACACTAGGTCTCCTGTTGGGGGGCGGAGGTGTGTGTGGATGCTGTAGTAAAAAGAGCACTGGATCGAGAGTCCAGAGACTGTGCTCCAGACCCAGCTGGGCTGAGCGGCCGGGGCTGAACCCCAGAAGTGTTTTGAATGAACAGCTCCTTTCCATAAGAGCCATTGTGCTTACGTATGCCGGCCTCACAAAATTATAAAGAGCAAAGAGACATGAACTTTGAAAGTGCCTTGTAGATGGCGGGGCCCATGGGAAAAGGAAGACCTTGCTGTATCCCCGTTGTTACGTGGGGCCTGCCCCGGGACGCTTTCCTTGGGGGTGGGAGGTATGTGTGTCCACAGAGGCCCTGGGCAGCTCCCTGGCCTGCCCCAGTGCCCAGGGTCTCAGGCTCCTGCATCCCATTAAGATCTGAAATAATTCAAAGCAACTGTTGAGTCCAGGATGTCAGAGCAGGAAGGAAACTCTAGAACTGGCCTGAGTGAGCCTCCCCTTCCAGAGGAGGGGACTCCTGGGAGGGCCTGGGGGGATGCCCAGTCAAAGAGAAGGACAGTCAGCCTCCTGGCACATTCTGGTTTTCATCCCAGTCTGGCCTGCCTGTCCTCACCTCCCACCCCACTCCGGGCCATTTTCCTGTTTCCAGTGACCAGACCTGGGTGATAGGGAACCAGCTGGAGACCGTTGGGTCTAAAAGTCAACTTCCTGGGAACCAATGGAGTGCAGTGATTAAGAGAGAGAACTCTGGGCTCAGACTGCTTGGGTTTGAACCTCAGCTATGTGGCTTCCTGGCTGAGCAGTTGGGCCAAGTTAAGGAACTTCTCCAAGCTTTGATTTTCTGTAAGCTGTAAGATGGGTCTAAGATACCACCTACTTCTGGGAGGTTCAGATGAGATCACAGAGCTTAGGCCAGAGGTTGACATTTCAGGCTCGTTCCATAACCATTAGCTATTATTACTATTTCTGTTGCCTTGCGTTCTCTGGGGCAGGAGAGAGGAGGACCCTAGCCAAAGGCAGTCTTCTGGGAGGGAGGAGGCAGTTGCCTGCTGATGTGTTGGGAAGACCGCCAGACTCCAATTTGCAGATCACTCCCCAGGCCTGAGACCCCTGAGGAGGTTCATTCAGTGTGGCTCTCAATGTCTTTCAGCCTTTCTGGACCCCCATTCAAAGGCAGATACCCCATGAGAGGGCTTCCTCAGCCCTCTCAGCTGAGTCCAGAGAGGAAGGCTGTGTGAGGGTACAGGTGGGCCCAAAGGGAGGCTATGGCCCCAGAGCCAGGAACTTGTCCCTTCTGGGCCCCATTCCTGAGCCCAGCATTGGCCTTCAGGATCAATCATTTGGCCTTGAACTATCCTCATTAAAGAGAGACATTGAGCCAGATTGTTCATAAAGGGTCTTAGAGTTGGAAATAGTCTTTTTCTTAATACAACATTTTTGTTTAAAGAGAAAGGAAAGAAATAAGATGAATGAATGAATGCATGCATGAATACAGGGTCAAGGAGCTCAGAGTTTGAGCTTCGTATTTGTGTACAGTTTGTCTTCAAAGCAACTTACCATTTATCTCTTCTTTTGTCACCATGATGCCTTGTTTCAGAGAGAAAGCAACTTGGTCCAGTGACTGGTGTTGGGTCAGAGCATCCCCCAGCCAGTGCACTGATAAATATTTAATAGCACTTCAGGGGGAAAAGCCTTGATTTGTAGCATTTGCCAATTTCTGTGCTATAAATACTCCACCATGGTTAATTTCAAGCTCTCGTTATGACATCACTGTACGTGTGACCGGAAGGAGAAACACCATTATACAATACTTCTACCATATAGATACCATAGACATACGTAACCTCAAGAGCACAGACAATGGTAAAATAATTAGGAAGTGATGTGTTTTGAATATTTATTATCTTTGTTGTATTTATTTGATTGTAAGTTCACATAACTTAATTTTTACGAATTAGTTTGCAACGTTACTGAAAATTTAACAACTGGCTCTCCTAAGCCAGTATGAGCTGGATCTAGCCTAACTACTGCCCCCAACCCACGGGCTTCCAGGAGCCCAGTGAGATTCTTCAAACCAACTCTGACACTGTCCCTCCGCCAGTGTCTGGAGCATGCCAGGTAGAGGGCAGCCGCCCCTCGCGCCCAGCTGACGGCTCCTAGAGCCTGCAGGGTGAGTGGGAAGAAACTCGTCTACAAACTCCTTCTCTTCCGGGCACTGCTTCCTCCAAGGAAGTCAGACTTGTCCTATCTGCATCTGGACCGCTTCAGAAAGAACATTGGAAGATACTCAATTTTCAACCCATGTACTACTTGAGAAAATTCTAGCGACTCTCACAAAGGGAGGGTCATGTGAAAGGAAACGTGCTCAGGGGCCCGGAGAAATCAGAGTGGGGAGTCCCGCTTTGCTCCAGGGTGCTAAAGGGAAGTTCCGGGGGCCAAATCTCTCCCCCCCATGGCCTGTCCAGGGAGCAGGGCGTGGTGAGCACCCTCTTGGCAGACAGGAGGCAAGGTCAGGGCTGAGCCCCACGCGGATCTGGGGCTGCCTGGCCCCTGCGCGAGCGATGGCCGATGGGGAGCCGCTGCTTTCAGCTGCCTCTCCCCTGCCTCACGCGGGCACGACTCTCCTGGGCCTGGCTTGCCCCGGGGGGCCCGCGGGAGCATTGTCCCTGGAGAAAGCCACTCAGGCTGAATGAGCAGTGTCTGCTTTCTGAAGGAGCTGCTCTGCTGCCCCCGAGACTGCCTGGCTCCTGGCCCCAGACCATTGTGGAGGGACAAAGCGGACACACACAACAATCCCAGGACAATCTCCTCTCAGCCCTTTCTTCTTTATTGCTGTTATTATTACCTTTCAAACCCCAGCTCCTTGGGCTCATTAGCTCCGGCGAGGCCTGTGGCCAAAGTGCGTGGGGGCCACCTCTCCCCCCGTCGCACACCCTGGCCCCCATAGGCCCAGCTGCACCGCTGTCTCTTTGACAAAATACATAAAACTGATACTGATCGGTTAACATACATGACATCTTTAAACTTTAATCCATTTTCCCTCTCTCGATGCGGCGGGCCGGCCTCTGTAGAGGTGTCTGTCCATTGTTCCCTGTCAAAGCCTTCTTGAGTGGGTTTCCCACTGAGTCACTTTTGTGTGAGTCGAATCAAGATTATAGGTAGCGGAGAAGAAAAAGCAGAGAAGAGAAGGTTAACCCCTCATTTTAGACTTTAAGAAAAATCTGCCAGCAGGTGCCAGTTGGAGTGGGTAACGCACATGAAAGACCAAGTCCAAGCTGGGTCGCCTGTGTCACAAGAGGAGTTTTTCAGGGAGAAGCACACAAAACACGCATTGTCGTGGTCGCACACAGAGACATAAATTTAGGAACATGTTCACCCTTCGCCTGAACATAGTTAGCTCTGATAATGAGGAACAATGAGCTGGAATGAAGCCACCCGGATTGAGCGGTGAGAGCGTTGACACCTGCTCATTCTCCCACGAACGTGGCTTCCCTCCTCTTCCTCCTCTCATCTCTCGCCCAGTGCCAAACCACCCTCTGCCACTCACCACTGTCCCCCCACACCCTTGGGGGTGGCATGGTGGAAAGGACATGGGTCCAACAGGAGGCAGCTCTTCCAAATTGGAGAATAATGCTTTTTGGCACGTCAAGTCCCTTTGGAGAAGGTTCGATACAGGATGCTCCTTCCATAATGGGCAAGGTGTGTAGCTGTGTATCTGCACTCTCAGGCTGGCAGTGGGAAAGTCGAGCTGGGAGGAGGCAGAGAGGCGAACTAGCCAAAACAGAAGAGCGTGGCTCTGGAATTGGACTGCCTGGCTTCCGTCCTGGCGCTACCGTTGTTAGCTTTGTGGGATTTTGGTAAATTGCTTCATTTGAGTGTCTCCCTTTCTTCTTCTGTCAGATGGGGTAGTACCACCTCACAGGTCAAGATGAAATGTCTATAAACTGCATAGCACATTATAAGTACTCAGTAAGTGTTAACTATTATTATTATCACTGGGCGAATGAACCAGTCCCCTGAGATGAAAGAAAGTAGTTGATTAGATTTTGAAGACCTAAAAGCTGTAAGTTCTATGATTCTCATTTAATTTTCCCATTTAACCTTGAGGTGGGTGCAGTGATCCCCTTCTCACAGAGAAGGAAACTGGGGTCTAGGAAGAGTGGATGCATATCCAAGGTAACACAGCAAATAGTGACAGACAGAGGAAAAGGACCAGGAATCCCAACTTTATAGGATGAGACTCTCTGCAATTCTCAAGCACAACAGAGTCAGAGACCTGAGAAGTTAGGCATGACAGTATTTTCAGGCAACTTAGACATACTTGTAGCAGTAGGAGTTGAAAGAAAAATGACTTGGAGAGTATCCTTCAGTTAATTAACAACAACAACAAAAAAGCCAGCTTTCTAGAACCTACCATTTTCTAAATATCCTGATGAGTTTAGATCTCTCTGTAAATGAGGCTCAGAGCAGACGGTCTCCAGGGAAACTAGCATGTGGTTTAGCACGGTTGTTAAAAATCCAGGTTTGACTCTTCACTCTGCCACTTCCTGGCTGGTTGCCTTTGGGCAAGTTGCATCTCCTTGAACTTGTGGGGTTTTTCTCCATTAAAAAAAATTAAGGTTTAATTTGCATATAGTAATATTTACCCATTTTAGTATACCGTTCTGCAAGTTTTGACAAATACACAGTGGTGAAAACGTCACAATCAAAACAGAGAACATTTGAAAAACTCTCCCCAAATTCACTTCTGCCCCATTATAGTTTAATCCCCTTCCCTCCCCAACCCCCAGCCTCTGGAGGCCACTGATCTGTTTTCTGTCCTTATAGTTTTTCCTTCGTGAGGATGTCGTATCTGTAGAGTCACATAGTATGTGGTCTTTTCATTCCAGTTTTCTTTCACTTGGCCTAATGCAATTGAGATTCATCCATGTTTTCACGTGTCAGTAGTGTGTTCCTTTTTATTGCTGAGTAATATCCTGTGGTACTGAAGATCTGGTTTGTTTATTCATTCCTCAGCTGAGGGACATTTGGGTTGTTTCCAGTTTGGGGTGATTGTGAATACAGCCACTATACGCATTTCTATACGGGTTTCATTTCATTTAGCTAGATACTTAGGGGTGGGCTTGCTGGATCATACGGTTTGTGTGTTTGACTTTATGAGAAACTGCCAATTTGTTTTCCAAAGAGGCTGTAGGTACCACCATGTGTTCCCACCAGCAACATATGAGAGTTCCAGTTGCTCTGCATCCTCGTCAGCATTTGATGTTATCAATTTTTAAAATTTTAGCCATTCTAATAGGTGTGTCAACCTTGCTTTTTAATCTATAAAGTGGAGACTGTAATTGAGCCTTTATGGTATTCTTGTGCAAGTTAGTTGACATGTCCGTGTAAAGCACTGTGCCTGGTGCCTGGCGTGCAAGGAAGGTTTGCTCAATGTGGCTGCATTATTTATTATGCTGTCAAAGCCCAACATTCTTGCACGTGATGGATATTGTACATTATGCTTTTGAGGTCCCTTTTTCTGCATGAAAACATCAGTCTGTATTGGTCCAGATTGCTGCAGGACTCTGTGAAGAGACCACTCTGTGTGTCTGTTTTAAAATCAGGCTCTGTTTTGTCTCCCTGGCTCTCTGCAAAGGAACTGAGCAGTGGCTGCTGACACCAGGCCAGGCGGGTCCCAGGGAGCTCTGAGACCAGGCTTTGGTGAGCAGGCTGTCTGGGTGTGCTCTCCTGCCATGGCCCGAGGCCTGGGGGTTTTTCTTGGCCTCCTCCCACCTTGCTGTTGGGCCTGCCTGCCTGTCCTGCCAGCACGGAGCTGCCGGCCAGAGACACGGGGGCACCACACACACAGCTCCCTATTAAACACAGTTTACCAAAAACAAGCAAGATGGCTAAATGAATCAATCTCTGGGTGATTTGGCCTTGGAGGTCTCGTGGAGGGAAACAAACTATACAAACGTTCTTTCAAAGCACAGCCAAGCCATTGGCCTAATCATAGTGGTCACCCCTGGAGGCTGGAACTGGTGACATTCATTCCCCTTCTTGACAGCAGCCCTGCAGAGCTGTGTCCATGCTCCAGGTAGCCTGCTATTCAGCAGAAGCCCAAGTTCCCAGGTCTCCAGGCATCTCAGCCGCAGACCCAAAGATGCGACATGACAGGCTTAAATAATCCAGGCAGCAATCTTGAAGAAATACGGGTGGACCCAAGACATAGGAGGCTGGCCTGGGCATTGAGCACTGCGCCTACGTAATGCAAATGGCATGTTAAAGAAAAGGGGTGGCCGGCCCAGGGATATCAGGCAGTGAACTCAAAGAAGTCGAGTGTCAAGAACAAGGAGTACAGGTGACAGGTCCAAAGCAGGGTCACGAGGCGCTGCTTATAGGATGTTTCTGTGTGAATTAGAAAAAGTTGCCTCCTTCGGGGAAACATAGCCCTTTGGGGGCTCTGCTCTCACGGCAGAGCACCCCTGCAGCAGGACACGTCCTGGACAACACTCACAGCAGCCCCAGGTCCAAGGCCCGTGCCCTTCCCTGTCGCTCCTCTGGATTTCTTTCCAAGTGGCTTTCCACGGCCATCAGCTGCACCCCACCTATGAGTGACGCTCTGAGCAGGCCCTCCCTGGATCTCTGGGATTGCCTTAGAGACCACCGCCTCATGGTGGTAACGGAAGAGGGCCTAACAGGAAGAGAGCTAGAGCTCCGTGAGCTGTACCAAAGCAAAGCCCAGACCTGCAGGGCCCTTGGCCTGGGGAGGGAGAGGCTGAGCCTGAAGTCTTATTGGCACAGGGAGGGCTTTCAGGAAGAGGGCACCATCTGAGGCCTCCTTGTTTGTCTCAGGAAGAACTGAAAACCAGGGGGGGCAAGGGCCACACTGCCATTTAGCTCCAGGATGCCGAGGAGACCAGGGGGACTGGCCTGTGCGATTGGTCAGGAAGGTGGGTGTGGAGCCTCTGCGCACAGCTCATCCAAGCTTCCTTTACCATTCAGGAGGAAGGAGGGTAGATCTAGGAAGGTTTAGAGTTTGGCTGGGAAGCAAAATTATAGAGGAAAAGATAACTTGCACCTCCCTTGCGTGAGCTTTTGGAACCCACACTCTCCTGGTTTTCCTCCTACCTCTCTAGCTGATCCTTCTTAGTCTCTTTGCTGACTGCCTCCTCCTCTTTGGCAAACCTCCCAATGTTGGAGTGCGGGGCGCTCTGTCCTGACCTATTTTCTCTCTCTCTAGGTCATCTCCTCCAGACCCATAATGGTAAATGTTACTGTCTTAGTCCATTCAGGCTGCTATAACAAATTTCCAAAGGCTGGATGGCTTAAACAACAAATGTTTCTCGGAATTCTGGAGACTGGCTAGTCCAAGATCAGGGCATTAGAAGATTTGGTGTCTGGTGAAGTCCTTCTTCCTGGTTTGCAAATGGTGGTCTTCTTGCCATCCTCACATGGCAGAGAGCTGAGAGAGAGAAAGCAAGCTCTCCTGTCTTTTTATAAGGTCACTGATTCTATTCATGAGGGCTCCATGCTCATGAACGTAATTAGGTCCCACCTCCAAATACCATCGCCTTGGGGGTTAAGGTTCAACATATAAATGTTGGGAGGGAAACAAACCTTCATCTCATAGCATTTACCTGGACATTTTCTCACCAGGGAATCTAACCTAGACCCAAAACATTAAATGTCACCTAAGGCAGATGATCCCCAATTATGCATGCCTATCACCTAGCTCCCCCAGAATTTCAGTCTTGTGTAGCCAATCGTGAAATGACACTTCCCTTTAGAGATCTAATAGCATCTGGAAATTATCAGGGCTTAATAAATCTTGGTCATCTGTTCCAAACCTTCTCTTCTACCTCCTCACCCCATAGTTAAGGGCACTCCCATCCTCCCAGTTTCCTTGATCCTCTTTTTTTCACCCTCACCCCCCATATCCAACTCATGAGCACTTTTTATCAATGCTACTTCCTAAACATGAGCAAGACCAAACAATTCTTCCTTCCAACACCGATCCATCTGCTAGTCTCCATCATAACCGTCACCATGGCCATCCTGGCTTAAGCTGGCATCACCCCCTGCTTGGACAAGCACAATAGTTTCCTGTCTGATCTCTCCACTTCTGCACTTGTCCCCACACCTTCATTCCTTGGTCACATGGCAGTCAGGCTAATCTTTTGAAACATGAATTATGTCACATCACTTCTAGCCCAAAACCCTCTGATGGACTTCCACTCCACTAGACTAAAATAGGACTGCCTTACCATGGTCCACAAGGCTCTGCACAAACTGGCCCTCACCTGTTTCTCCAGCCTTACCTTGAACATGTTCCCCTTTGCCCATTGCATCCCATCACATTGACCTTCCCATCCGGAGGCCCTCGCACCAGCTGTGTCTCCTGAAACTCTGTGCCCACTCAATTCACAAGGCTGGCTCCATTGTTTTTGTCATTGCCTCTCGGTCCTGTCCCTAGAGAGTCCTTCTCCAGCTATCCAATCTGAAGTACCCACAAGGTCAAGCTCTATCACATTAGCCTATTTTAATTTCTGTGTAGCACTCGTCACTCTCTATTCTCTCATTGTTTATTATTTCCTGTTCTTTCCCGATAGAATGCAAACTCCCTGAGAACCAAGACTCATCTTCTTCCCCACTGCATGCCCAGCACTTGGCAGAGTGCCTGGCCTGTTGAAGGTGTTCCACAAATATTTGTTGCATGTGTGGATAATTGAATGAATGAAATGAGTGAACACTGGACTTATAGACAGAGGACCCGGTCCCTGTCCTTTAACTCTGTGTCCCTGAGAAATATCTACTTAGTAATGTAATCAACGCACATTTTCCAACCCCCTACTTTAAGGGAGGCTGATATAAGAAGTGGTCCTTGCCATTGGGGAACTCATGGGCCTGGTGATGGACAACTGTGGACCCAGGCAGAGGGGCCCCTTTTCTAGCCCGAAAGAAGAGATTTCTAAGTTGAGAATCAAAAGACAAGGAGGTATGGCAAGAGTGGCCAGGAGAGGGGCAGAGGAAGTACAAAGGCCTTGAGATGAGAGAGAGAAAGCAGGGACTATTTCAGGAATGGAGAGGAATTGTCAAGGGCTAGAGCCAGACAGCAGAAAGAAAGAAGGAAGAAAGAAGAGAGAGAGAGGGGGGAAAGGAAGGAAGTAGGGAGAAGGCAAAGCAGATGGATAAAATTTGAACCTTGCATTCAGGATCCTTTTGTTAGGAAACAGGGATGGAGGAAGTGGTCTTGCTGATGTACATGGCCTTCTCTTGTCCTAGTTCTTAGGCCCTGGTCACCTGGACAGTCTCCTTTTGGTTGTCCCCTGTGCCTGGTGACAGCAACAGAGGACATCCAGGTTGGCCTCAGGCTACTGTAATACCCCTCCCTCCCGACCCAAGACAGCCCTTTATAGTTCAGTGGGCTCTTGGAACTCTCACCATAACCTCCATTTACAGGTGGGGAAACCAAGACCCAGAGCCAGAGGGACGTGCTGGGAGCTGCAGAGCTGGGGTGAGAACTGACTCTTTGTCCTCTGGCCTGAGTTCTCCACATACCACCACAACCCCTTCTCTCCTGAGATGTGTGTTTTTGGGCAGACTCTTTGCCTTAGGGAGTGTGTTCTTGGGGTCTTGAAGGG
Source organism: Lepilemur ruficaudatus (assembly GCA_963574885.1). Taxonomy (NCBI): domain Eukaryota; kingdom Metazoa; phylum Chordata; class Mammalia; order Primates; family Lepilemuridae; genus Lepilemur; species Lepilemur ruficaudatus. Next base: position 40,143 of record CAUYRT010025275.1, on the reverse strand, counting down.
CCTGACCTGGCACCTTCCAGGGGGCCTCCTGCCATGCTCCCTCAACTCCAAGAGCCTTCTGCAAGCCACTGGTGCTGCGGATGGCTGCAAGCCAAGCTGATGGCATCTGTTCTGACTTAAAGTGTTTATTTGGAGAGTCAAGTGTAGTTGAGCTGCATGTTTCTTGGCAGAGCAGGGCTGGTGCTGGACTTGGCCTGTGGTGGTGCCTGGCTCCATGAGAGGGCCTTGTCTCCATAGAGAAGGTCTCATCAGTCCTGGAGGAGGTGACTGCCCTGTTTCCTCCTGAGTCCCTGGTGAAGGGTGTTACATTCATGACATACCATCGAGGGATGTGGAATAAAGGGAGCCAGAGATGAGCAGTTCCACTTCTGGCTCTTTCCAAATCATTATGTGTCACTGGGCAAATATCTCTGCTTCTCTGGGCTTCCTGCGCCCTAAGGAGACGATACTGCCTGCTTCCCAGGTCCCTGAGAGTCTGAGAGATATCTGTGAAATTGGAGTAACGCAATCTGCTGGCCAACCAGAGGGTGTTACAGGGATGGGTCAAGTGGTGTGTGGGGTAGCCTGGATGTTCCATGACCTGTGCCTCAGTGTCCTGAACTGACCCACTGAAACTTGGGTCAGTAAGAACACAGGGAAACTGCTGCTATCCTCAGCCATAAGATCCCCCATGTGCGCCTTTAATATTAATAATGATTTTAATGGCTAGCATTGTTAAGGGCCCCAGTGCCGGACACTGTGTTTTACATCTTGTGTAACCCACATAACCAGACCCAGGGGTCAGAATATTATTCATGTGTTCCAGGTAAGGAAATAGAGTTAAGAGAAGTTTAGGAACATAGCCCATGCTTTTTATCTGGCCTTTGAACTCAGATCTGTCTGATTCCAAAGCCTGTGTTCTTAACCAGTATCCAAAAAAGCAAGTGCGCCAGCATTTATTGTGTTTTATTGAACATGGGGTAAGTGTTCACCAGCCTGAGGGTCCACTACTGACAGAGTGCAGAGTACCACGGCAGTGTGACAAGGAAGGAAAGACAGGTGAGTCCCATGTCCCACGATGAGAATAGGTCTGCGGACTGGAGCAGTAGCTGTGATTGGGAGAGCTGGAGTCCCAGGTTGGCCATTTTCCTGTTGGACATCAACTGGCTTAAGTTGTTTAAGAATCTGGGCTTTGGAGTCAGACATCTCTGCACTCAAATCCATGTTCTACTTCTGGGTGACCTTGGGCAATTTACTTAACCTGTCTGTGCCTCAAGTTCTTCCATTATAAAATGAGGATGGCAATTCCTCCCCTATCAATAATTCCTACTGTTGTAAGGTGTAAAATGAGCTAAAACAAAGACCATGAGACAAGCTGGTGCTTAGCTCTAAACAGTGAACCCTTGACACTGGTTAAACAGTTCTTCCCCCTCCCAAACATTCTTGCAACACAAACACATATGCCCACATGGCTGATGTGAGTCTTGGACCAAAGCTGAAGAAGATTCCTCCTTGATTTCTCTGGGATAGCCAGGGCCATACTGTTTGCATGTGGGACAACATGTGTGATATATGTCTGCATCAGCCCTTCAACATGGTGGCATCATAGCACGTCCCACATAGGTTCATGAAACCAATTATGTATTTACTTATTGGAAGCAGCCATTTATTATGTAGGGTGAGGATGGTAAAAAGGTATACTAGGTTGAAGAGAGACTTTGGGGAAGATCCATAAATCCTACTTTGAGTAGGTGAGGACTCTCAGAGACAAAATTGAGGTTAAGAGTTGGAAACAACCAGAAGAGAAGGGACAGGAGTGTCGTGTGGAGAGAAGGCTCAGAGGGGCAGGGCTGCTGACTCCCAGCACCTGCAGGAGGGAGGTGAATGGCTCTGGCCATTCTTGAGGACCTTGGGGACGGGAGGGCAGAGCTGAGAAGGTTTTTCCTCCGTTAGAGCCTGTCTTAGTCCCCTCGTGCGGCTGTAACAAATACCACAGACTGGGTGATTTATAAAGAAGAGAAATTTATGTTCTCACAATTCTGGGGGCTGGAAAGTCCAAGATCAAGGTGCCAGCAGGTTTGTCTGCTGAGGGTGCTCTCTGCTTCCGAGATGGTTCCTTTGGAGGGGAGGAATGCTGTGTCCTTGTATGGTAGAAGGGAAGGAAGGGTGAATTCCCTCTCTCAATCCCTTTTATAAGCGCACCTAATCCCATTCATGTGGGTGGAGTTCTCAGGACTTAATCACCCTCAAAGGCCATGCCTCCCAATACTGTTGCATTGGGGATTAAGTTTCAATGTGAATTTTGGACAAAATAGGGGACAAACCTACTCAAACTGTAGCAGAGCCATATGATGGTTGAGTGAGTTGCTTCAGGAAGGGGCTAAGCTGACGGGACTCTTCCTGTAGTTTTCTTTGAAAAATGCATCTAGTTGTTGGATTTCTTACAGCACTGCCAGTAATGTAAAAGAGAAAACAGAGGAGGGTGCTACTGGGGCTACTGTCTGGAGGCTGCTTCTGGGCAAAGACTGCACCAGATTATCTTTTAAATGGGAATCTATGGGGGTTATTTTCCTGCTCTCTAAAAGATGCAAAATGCTGATTGTTAAAACAAAGTTCTTGGTTCAAGGAGATAATTGAAAAACTCACAAAGGCAAACTCAAAGGCTTAGAGGGGTGGGCTATTGACTTGAGCCTAGGGAAACCAGTGTTTGACCTCTAAGCATCTTAAGAGCAGGGCCCTGGCAGCTGTCTTGTTTGGTACCTAGCACACAGCATTCCCAGTGGCTAATACAATACCTGACACATAGTAGTTGCTCAGTACATATTCCCTGAATGCATAAAGTTTTTGTATAAGTATTTTATGGACATGTAGATGCTTTAAAGGCAAAACTGGGAATATATCATAAGTATTGTTCTGCAAACTAATTTTTCACATAACAAAATAGCCTGAAAAATATCCAGGCCATTACATTTTTTTTTTCTAAACACAACATTTAATGACTGTATAGCTTCCATTGAATGACTGTGTTATAACCTGATTGACAAAGGTTACATTTTTGGATACCTAGGTTGTTTCCAGTCTTTTTGACATTATGCATACCATTGCAATGAACAAGCTTTTACTAAAATCTATGAATCCATTTTTTAGTATTTCTTTAAGATCAGTTCCTGGAATTGGCATTACTAACTTAAAGGGAATGGACATTTTAAATAAGGCTTTTGTTAAATAACTGTCAGATTGTTCTTCAGAAAGGCTGTTTCAAGTAGATTGCCATGAATGAGAGTGACCATTTCCACTCTCAACTTCCAGGTATTATCATTTTAATTAAGAACTGTACCAGTTTGTTAGGTAATAGAATGTATCTTGCTTTTAAATCTGTACATATTTTAAAATAATAAAATTTTATTTTCTAAAGAACTTAAATTTTCTTTATATAACTTCTATCCATTGATCCAATTTCGCACAGAATAAATTCTGTATTTCAAGAGAACTATCATGTCCCTTTTTAAACAGTTATGTCCTTTTAAATTATGTTTTTTTTTCTTTCTGGCTAACCATTGTCATTATTTAAAAGTTGATGCTCAGCTATTATGATTTTCCAGATCTTACTCCATCCTGTTAGCATCCTCTGGATTTGAGTCAATGTGTGCATGTCCTTTTCCAATTGTGGTTGGTGCTCAGAATCCAGTGTTAGACGATGCTGACATGCACAGCATAGGGTGGCACAACCACTTCTTTTGCCTCGGGACACTCTTCTTTAGTGTGTAGCCTAAGAGTGAATCAACTTTATTTTCTGAAGTTTACTCATTTTAAAGTTAAACATAAATACATTCTCTTATAAAATATTCAATTAGGCCGGATGCAGTGGCTCAAGCCTGTAATCCTAGCACTCTGGGAGGCCAAGGCAGGAGGATCGCTCAAAGTCTGGAGTTTGAGAACAGCCTGAGCAAGAGCAAGACCTTGTCTCTACTAAAAATAGAAAGAAATTATCTGGACAACTAAAAATATATAGAAAAAATTAGCCGGGCATAGTGGCGCTTGCCTGTAGTCTCGACTACTCAGGAGGCTGAGGCAAAAGGAGTGCTTGAGCCCAGGAATTTGAGGTTGTTGTGAGCTAGGCTGATGCCACAGCACTCACTCTAACCCAGGCAACAGAGCCAGACTCTGTCTCAAAAAAAAAAAAAAAACCAAAAAAACCAAAATTCAATTAATTAAAATATATTTTTCCTGTCAATATATATATATTTTTAAAAATGACTACATTGGTATTCCTCAGTGTGAATGCACCATTATTTATCTATTCATCAACTTCCTATTTATCAACATAGGTTGTTGTTACTATATGTTGTTGTTACATGTGTTGTTACAACATAGGTTGTTGTAACATAAGTTGTTACTATTTTTATTTTTACTATTACAAACCATGCTATTCCTGACATATATGTCATTATTTCTGTATCCTAAATTTCCACAAGTATGCCAAATTTGGGCCAAAATAACAAATGTGAATTTAAGATTTTTGATAATTATTGCCAAGTTGCCTTTCAAAAAGACACCAATAACATGAGTGCCCATTTAATTGTATTTTCATTGGCACAGATGTAATGACTCTTTAACTTTTATCAACCTGATGGGCTAAAATTGGTAATAGTTAAATAATATTACTAGTGAAATTGAGTACCTCTGAAAATATGTTTTCCTTTACCATTTACATTTCTGATGTGATTTTTTAATTCATATTGAAGCATTTCTAATGGCATTTCTCTTTTTATAGTGTTGCTTTTAAAATCACATCCTTAATATCTTCCAAAATCTTTCCTTCCCATTCTTTGCTCAGATATATACCTCCTAGCATGCTCCATAAGCTTATAAACTTACTGCCCTCAAAGACTGAAGCATAAGTCTTACTCTGGCACTTCCATTGTTTATCTTATTTGGTTGGTTCCACTCTTTCCTAGATTTCATATTATCCTCTTTTAAAATTTCCCCTTGTTTTGTTAGAGCATGACCTCAAGTAACTACCAAAAAAGTAACACAAGAGAGATGAACCTTCTAAGTTCTGGCATGTCTGAAGATGTCTTTATTCTACCCCTCACTCGTCAATGATAGCTTTGCTGGGTATAAAATTGTATGAAGAAAATAATGACAAAGCCGTTTTTTCATTATCTCCTGGTTTCCAGTGTGCTGATGAGAAATATGATGCCAGTCTGTTTATGCTCCCTCTGTCGGCAAGCTTTTAGTTTTCTAAGATTACTTTGAGGATCTGTTCTTTATTCTTGATGTTCTGAATTATGTTTATTTGTCATGGTATGATTTCTTTTTTTTTTTTTACTTTATTGTACCCTTATAATCTGAAGACTTATGTACTTCAATTTGGGGAAATTCCTCTGTATTAGTTTGTTGATATTTTTTTCTTCAATTTTCTCCATTCTATCTTTCAGTAATTCCTTCTAGTCTAATATTGAAAAGAGATTTTTTTCATTTAAATCTATTGTCTTGTCTCTCATATTTGCAATGAAAAATTTTCTTTTTGCTTTACTTTTTTATTTTTCAGTTCACAGTCTTCCTGTTAACACTTTAATTGCAACAATCACATTTTTACTTCCTAGGAGCTTTTTCTTACCTGGTTTTTCATTTCCTCATTTGTTTTTAAATGAGCACAGCACCTTCTTGAAAAACTACTAAAAATACTTTTCTTTTGTTTCCTAAATTAACACATTTTCTTTAGAATACTTTTTTCTGTTACTTATATGGTCTTTTCCTTTCCCTTTTCCTGCATTCCTCAAATATTTGATAATATTTAATTTTTACCTCAGATATAACAATGAATTAGTTAAAAAAATTAATAAGAGTTACTTTGAGGATATCGCTAGTTGGTACTTAGCCATATTTCTGCCCTTCCGTGCTCTCCTCTGTTTTGCAAGAGGCTGGAAGCCTGAAAACTACATTTTCCAAACTTTTCTGCTAGGTGGGCTTTGGTTAGCTTCTCTCTGTGAGAGATTAGATAGTGGAAGTTAAGAAGAATTATTTCACCTTTGATGCCACCGTGAATGGGCAATCACAGGCAAGTGTGTGCTCCAGCAGAAATGATATTCAGAAATAGCAGTGGATGTGGCTCCTGTTCAGAGGTAGTAATACCTAGCAGCATCCGTGACAAAAGTTCTAATGGCATTAAGAGCAGTGGCGATGGAAGTGACTTCTGCCCTGTGGCACCAATGGCAGCTCCAGCAACTCGGGGAAGGGAAGTCAGGTGAATGTAGGCTTGTGAGCTCTGGGGGTGAACAGTGTCCTCATTTCTGGGGAACACCTTCTTTCCCTGTGTGTTTTTTTAGCCCTTCTAACGACATTGTAACTGTTGAAATCCTTTTATTAAATCTCACTCTGCTTGTACTCCTATAGTTATTTCTGTTTTCCTGACTGGATACTGACAGATACAGATATTATTTATAATACTAATAAAATATCTATCATCTTTATCATCAATATCCGTTCATCATATCTATATAAATAATACTGGGAAAATCTAACAAAGGATAGTAAGAAATTTAAGGAGAAAAAATAAATTTTATTCAGAGACATTAAAGAAGGGCCAAATAGATGGAGATGGATCTCATATTTGTGGCTAGAAAGGCTCAAAATGGTACCAATGATATTTCTTCCCAAGTTGATCTATATGCTCAAGACAACTACAATAAAAATCCCAGCAGGACTTTTTTGTTCTGAGGAATTTGACAAGGTTGTTGTAAAATTTATATGAAAAAATGAAAGACCAAGACTAGCTATGATGTTCTTGAAGAAGAAGGGGGCATAATTTGCTCTGCCAGATATTTATACTTTTAATAAAGCCGTAGTGGAGTCCCCAACCTATGTTGAGTTGTACAATTATTCCATTATCTATTACAGTGTCATAATAATAGAAATAAAGTGCACAGTAAATGTAATGTGCCTGAATCATCCCGAAACCATCCCCCCAACCCCAGTCCGTGAAAAAATTGTCTTCCTTGAAACCAGTCCCTGGTGCCAAAAAGGTTGCGGACTGGTGCTGGTAGACATAAATATGCAGCTAATATGCCAAAAACACTATTATCAGGGTGGTGGTTCTGATACAGTGTAGTGAAAATTATATTTTCTTTCCTGGTACTTCTCTTTGCTCTTCATTCTTCATGTAAATGTTTGTCATTGAAAGAGCATATAGTTTGGTTTTCTTTCCTCTCCTCTCTTTCTTTTTCTGATCCCTTTGGTTGAGAGTTGTTATTTAGAGGTAAGGTTGGAGATAGAGTTTGGCTGTAGCTACACAATTTCATCTGCTTAGCTTCATCATGAGACATGCTGGAAAGATCTTAAAGGTGGTGCACATTTTGTAGCCTAGTTAATATCTTGTGGGCACTTTAATTTACTTTATAGCTTTTTTCCAAGGCTGGTGCATGCCTGCAATGGAAGAGTCAGTTCTTCCTTTAAGTGACGGAAGTAAGCCATTCTCAAGTAGAAGGAATGCATATTTAAATTTATGATAGCTGAACTTGGCTGCAGCAGCCACATTCTTGTTCTACTTTGAGCTTGGCAAGCCACTCTAATATTTGTGCTTGGTCTGCAGACAAGAAAACTCTGTATTTTCCTTTGTTGGGATCTTATAAAGCTCAAGAATATATTTTTCATTTGAGACTATGATAAACTACCCAAAGATTATGTGAACAGTCCAGCTCTGCCCAGCCTGACAAACCCATAAAAAGAATGTATTTACAGAATGCTTATGTTTCCTTGCCACGGTACTGTGATGTCTGGCCAACCACTTTCTTTACACAGAGGTAGATTTATAGTCTAACCCTAATAGCAAATTATTTCCTTCTAAACTATCCGTTCAATCAGTTCAGCATGGAAGCATGATTTTAACAGAAATAATATTTTTGAAAACTTACAGGCCCATGGTATAAACTGTCTAGTTTAAAATCCAGAGATATTACATTTACTTGGCTCAAACCCATGCCCTGAATCCTGAGGCTGTTCCCAATCGTTCCCTCCATCCACCTCCACATACTCAAACACACTCACAAGTGTGTTGTCTCAATAAATCAGAAGGAAATTTTATTATAAGAAATGCGCAAGTCATCAGTATCTTGCAACATCTCAAGAGCGCACTGGTTTTCAGACTTTAATTCATTTGATAAGTAATCATTGAACACCTGTCATGTGTCAGATTCTGGGGATATATGTGGCAATAAACCAACAGACAAATCTCCTCTAGTCATGGAGCATTCTGATGGGGTGGGGCACAGGTGAAGGGGAGAAGACAGTAATCAGATGACTACATAATAAAAGGTTAGCTAGTGCTAAGGGCTAGGAAGAAAAGTTAGTTTCCATAAGAATCAAATGGGCTCTTGTTGAAAATGCACTAAACTAGAGCACTCATTCTAAGGCCAAACTTTGTAGCCAGGGAAGGGTCTCCACGGCCCTTTCCAGTCTGGAGGGAAACCCTGGTTCATCTAGAGGTCTACCTTGCCCTCCACAACCCTGGCTGGAGAAATTAAAGTGCTGTCCGTTGCAGCCCGCCCTCTCTGCCTGGCCACCTGCGCCTAGTGCCTTTTGATTATTCAAAGGTGACAATCATCTAGTAGGCTTTCTACCAGACCCAGGTAGCCGCAGCTCTGGCTAGAACAGCAAGTGCATCTGACGTTAGCTGTGCTCTGAGCCCGCTCATAGGCTGCTAGAGGCTGAGGTCACATTAAAGAGGAGAAAGCAGAAGGAGTTAGAGAGCATTTATTGTTGGGGGTGGGGAGGGGGCAGAGGTCAGTTAGATTCTCTTCCTAATGATGTGTGACCCAGATGTCCCAGACATCAGAACTATCTCACACAAATGACAGGGTTTCTTGAAAGGAAAATTAAATAGCCGATTCAATTATGTGAACCTTAAATGGTGTGTGTGTGTGTGTGTGTGTGTGTGTGTGTGTAAAAGAGAGACTACAGAGCCTCTGCAAGAGTGAGCGGCTTGTTTCCCTAGAAGGACCACTGGGGCCAGGAAGAGGAAAGGTTAGTAGCTTAAACCGAATGTATACTTTTATAACTTGCATTTGAACAAGCGAATATGGTATCTGTAATTTCCTAGATAATTAGTTCTGGAGGGAACTTTAACCAACATCTACCCAGTTTACAAGTGAGAAAAGTGGGCACTAGAGAGGGGAATGATGTCCAAGGGTTCATGGCAAGTTGGAGGAAATGCCAGCGGAGCTGTGGCCTGCTGGTACTAACTTGTCCATTGTCACATGTTAAAGGTAAATGCTGTAACATCATTCACATAAGCTTACCCAATATAGCCCTTTTTTTTAAATCCAAGTTTTTATCAGAAATAACCAGATTTGCATGAACCCTACCAAAGGTTTACTAAATAGACACCTCAAAGGAGCCTTAACCAAGGTTAACTCAAGTGTCCCTAGTGAGTTAAGTGGGGACTGTCCTGACATAGTTGAGGTTCTGGGTGATTTACTTTTGTCCACCTGTCATTTGCTGAGAGAGACACATGGGGGAAAAGGGTGGGAAGTTTTGGAATGTCTACCCCAGTGTTGGCACAACTGGAAGGACAGTGAAGTGTGGGGGAGGCTCCGAAAGGCAGGACAGGAGGCAGCACCCCATCTGAGGCTCTGAATTGAGCACAACCCCACAGAAGTACAGAGATCCTCCTTGGGTAAGGTCATCTTAAGAGGCAAAGGCCCCTTTATGGCAACTTTGGTTAAAAGGAAGGAAATGTTGCTGAAAAAACGTCTTGCTGGAAAAGTAAATAAATATCTCAAAGAAAGACACCATTGCCCCGTCGTAAGTACTGAGCTATGCCCATAGGCCCGGCTTGGCAATCTGGAGGCTCATGGGACCAGCCTAAGGCAACACCAGCTGAGGAATTAGATCCACTATTGCCCCTTGACAATAGTGCTGAAGAAATGGAAGCCACGGACAGGACTTAGGACGATAAATCCCAACAAAGTCTGGAGCTAGGCCAATGGGGTGAAGAGGCAGTGCATTCAGACCTCAGCCCCGAAATCCTCTTTTCCCAGCCCCCAGCAAAGCCCTGACCACTTCTCCATGCCCTGCCCAAACAAGTCCCACTTGCTCCAAGAAGATAAGCCTCATCTCCCAGTCACAGGCTGCTGCCCACAGCCCTCTTCTGTGTTCCTGAACTGTGACGCCTCCCACTGGAATTTTCTGCCCACATTTCCTCCACAGGTTTGTGAGCAGGGCCTCATCTTAGTCACCTCCGTATGATCCTCCAGAGCCGGACTGCTTGCTCTTGTAGGAGTGCAAAACGTTACCTGCTGAGTTGGATATGGAAGCACATTTAAAGCATTCAAATGTCAAGGTTAGGCATTCCAGCTAGCACCAACTAGGACTGCAGGGAAATTTGCTAAATTCAAAATCTCATGTCCGAGCACCAAATTAAAAAACTCTCTCTTTTTTACAAGACCCTATTCAATTCTCACCTCCTCCATGAAGATAGTCCTTAGCACGTTACTCTCCCGTATGCAGCGATCTTGGCCACTGCTCATTGTGCCAGGTTCTCTTCCTTCTGGCGTCTCTTCTACTGTTGCCCATCAGCACTTTTTAACTCCCATGTATTTTAATTATTGTATGTCACAGAGAATAAAAACACAGACTTTGCTATCAAATAGAGCTGAGTTCAAACCCTAAGCTGATACTTAGTAATCATGTGCCCTTGGACTTATTTTCTTTAACTCTCAGTTTTCATATCTGTAAAATGAGAAAATAATAATACCTACCCTATAGGATTATTGTAACAACTTAAAGAGTCATTGTAAAGTACTTAGCATAAATCCCGGCACAATAACAAATGTTAGTTCTTATTTTTACTACTAATAAATAATAGACTCTAAGTTGTTAGACATTTTATTAGGAAACGGGTTCCTCTAAATACCTAATTTAAAATCCTTGACATTCTCCCCTTAAAAAGTAGATGTACACAAAATTTTTGTATAGAATTTCAAGAGAACCATGGAAGTCCTGAATCTAACATTTCCCCTTAGTTTAGGATACCCCATTATAGAATGTGCTTTCAGCCTTCAACAGGAGTATATGATTTTTGAGGGCTGAAATCATGTCTTCTAATTTTCTGCTCCCCATAGCACCTTATAACAGTGCCTAGTACTTGGAAAACACTCAACAAATATTTGAATATTTGTTGATGCCAAATCTTAATTCTCCATTGAATGTTGGAATTAAGCTCTAAAAATTTTGACTTAATTCTCTTTATTACTAGAGGAAAAAATGCTTTCATATTCTTTGGAGGACTTGATGTTAATACTACTTTTGCCCAGAACATGAGTTATCAATTCCAAATGGGACTCTCAGTTTCCAAAGTTCTGTGGCCAGTTCCAAGGCAGGACATTCAGGCCCCTAAGGCAAGTCACACACTAGCTGGGAAGAGAGGATGTTCTCAGCCAGCACCTGGACCAAAAGTTCTTTACATCTGTACTGACAGCCAAATGCCATGGTGGCCTATTACAATTATTTACATGAGGCCATTTGCAGCATGTCAATTTAAATCAAACCTAACTTTTGTAAAATAGGCTAGAAATTGAGCCAAAAATTCAATAAGAATTTTGACGATTATTAACTTGTATTACTGGACACCTTTGTTAATGTAGATGCACTATAAACATATGTTTATTCAAAAGAATTGATAAAAGGTGTGTTTGTCAAGGTGTAAACATAGTCACATGCCATGACCTACACTTTTTGTCCCTCCCTCCCTGTTTCCCTCCTTTCGAGATATGGTTGTTTTTCTTTCTTCTATCTCTGCTCTCCTCCTATTAATAGTTGTAACACAACTGAGGGGGAAATAGATACTGACTAGAAATAGCATAACTTTTTGTTGTTGTTCTGTTACTAGAATTAGTTTCTACCTTTCTTGAAGTAACTATTAATAAATTGTGCACTCAAACAATAATAATGTAGATTGCAAACGCAATACTAATAGCTAAAGAAAATAAAAGAAAAGTTAAGGTCTCTTTTTATAGATCCTGTCAGCATGAAACCTCAGACTTTAACATCTTTGTTGCTTTTTCTTTTGCTAACATATGTGGGCAGATTCTAAGCAGGTTCTTTTTTCCCCCGAGCCTTTGTGTTCTTCAAACTAAACGACTCTAGCACCCTCATCACAAAAATGCAGAGCAGGCCGGTGAGCAAGTGTTGACTTGTTTAAAACACTATTGAGAGCATTAGGAGGGTTGGTGCAAGGAATTAGGAGCAGATTTCGGTAATTCTGACTTTCTGTTCTGTACCATCTTCTAGCTTAGGGGAAGAGAAGTGCGTGCAGTCATGTCTACGGGCTTGCATTGCAAGGAGGGAAAGAGCTAGCTCATGGACTTTCAGCACAAACTTCCTCTACTGACCTTAACAAACAGAAATAAATACAAGGCAAACCTCCAGTCCCCCACAGGCCGTGCACATGCACATGTACTACACTACCCAAAATAAAACTTCTACATATACAGTGTCTATGAAAGCACACTTAAAAAAAATTCTCAAGCCCCGGCGTTTGTTCTCTCTACTCCCACCGACAAGCTACTTCTCTCTTTCTAGCGCCTTTGCACTCTTGTCGGTGAGTGGAAGTCGGAGGGGCTTCCTGGGTGAAGAACAGAAGTACGCAGAGGAAGCTCAGTTATCTCAGTCTTTCTTCCTGTGCCCCCTGTGCACACCCTTTCTGCTCAAATGCCAGCAAGAAAACCAAGGCTTCCTCTAGTTTTTTCTTTCCCTCTGGACTTGGAGTGACCCTGGAGGCCTGCCCTAGTCACTGGTGAGTTAAACTTCTGCCTTCTTACCCTATCCCACCTTAATAATCTTGCTAAAGCATAACTTCTCTTTGGAGACAGAGATAAGAAGATCCAATCAGTAACAACTTGTGTGTAGAACAAAGGTTTGGCTTAACAACTAGAACCAGGAGCAAGTTAGATGAAATAGAGAATTTGGTTTAGGCCGAAGTCTGGAGCCCCTGTTGGGGCAAAGGGGGTGGGTTTACATGGTGGACTTGAAGTATGTGAGTGGAGAAAACCAGCCCAGCTTCTGATCCTGTTAAGAGAATCAGGCTCTCCACTTTGCTTCCCCTGCATGGCTCTGACAAGCCACCCAAAGCTTGGCCACAAGCCAACAAGACTTGGAGCACCCAGCAATCAAGATTCCATTTTCTCCTGGTTACAATATCTCCAAGTTTCTAAATATGAACTTCCCTTCTTCCAAATCATGAGAATTAAATTTTCAAAGGAACAAAATTCTTACATAGAGCAGGGTGGGCGAAGCACCCTGGCAGAACCTGCTGCTTGGATGGAACCCAAGCCCGGCTCTGTCCACCTTGGTTCTGTGTCTGCTTCCCATCATGCTGTCCACGCTGAGCACAATGACACTGTACTGGTGCCAGCCTGTCGTGGCTTCAGATGCAGCTGCCAGAAGGAGCTGGACTCAGGTACCCAGATCGCTGCCACCTGTCTGGGCCTTCAAATGACCAAACCAAATGAGGGAGTCACTCTCTTTCCTGCTCACTTCAAGGCCTCTGCAATTTAGAAGAAGTTAGACTCACAAAAGGAATTTATTTTTACTTTGGAAAACAGAATAATTTTATTCTTGCTAATTATCAACACGCAAAAAGCCTCATCATGAAAGCAAAATCACAGTGCGAATGGAACTGATGGGATTTCACGGTCATCAGATTTTATATACCCAAAAGGGTGCTGTTTTCTTTGACATTGTCTCTCCACTAGTCAGATGTTTAAGAGTTGATGACAAGTTTGTTCTCTAATATCCTCAATGGTGGTACATCTTTACCCTTTCAGAGTGGATTTGGCCTTTGAACGCTTAAATCTGAAGACTGCGATTGGTCATCAAGTTGGTTCTCTACAGTGGACAGCTACTAAATTGGTCCCTGGTAACCCCTGTCTCCTGGTATTTATGCCCTTGGGAGAGCCCTTGCACTTGAGTGAACTCATTTTTGAGGAATAAAATACAACAAAAGTGATGGCATGCCACTTCCAAGATTAGGTTATGAAAGGTCTGTGACTTCCATCCAGCTCATACTCTCTTCCTGTCATTCTCCCCTTGTTTGATTTCGGAGGGGAACCCCCTACCATGGTGTGAACTGCCCTTCCAGAGGCAAGGGACTGATGTCTCCAGCCAGTGCTCTGCCAGTAGCCACGGAGTGAGTCAGCCTGGAGCAGATCTTCTCCCAGTCAGGCCCTGAGACACCTGCAGCCCCAGCTGGCACCGTGACAGCAGCCTTGTGAGTGCCCCTGAGCCAGAGGACCCAGACGAGCTGCACCCAGATTCCTGGCCCACAGAAATTTGGAAATAATAAACATCCATTGTCCTTAAGATGCTATGTTTTAGGGGCAATTTGGGACGCAGCAATAAATAACTAATGCCGATTATGCTAGGATCAGACAATGCTGTGGTCTTGAGCAGGGAGAATGGTTTCCTTTTATACTTCAGAACTGGTAACTCCAGATTAACTCTCATCCTGTCTTCACAAGCACATTAGCCCTGGGGGCACCCATCCTCAGGGGCGCAGGTCTGACACCTCCCCTCCTGCCTGCTTCAGGCTTCCCTCCCAGGCGGAAGTGGGGCCTCTGCACTGCTCCTATTGCTCTGTGACAGTGAGTTTAGGGTCTGGACCAATGGACCAGGGCTGATCTGAGTAGAAGGCTACCTAGCTGGGTACTGAAAGGATGTCCCCTAGGGCCTTCCATTCTTCTCCCCTCTTCAAATTACTTCCCTGTCCATGCTTACTTCCCTGTCCTCCTGCATGGCCAGGTGAAGACACAATGTTTAAGCACAGCTTCAGGTACAACACGGTTCGTTCTGTTGGTGATAAGCAAACTGGCGGGAGTGAGGGACGTGCTGGTTCTGGAGATGGGAAGGCTGTAGGGTAGCAAGCCCCCTCCCCCATCCCAGCCACCCATGTTGTCAGCACACCCTGATCATCTCCACCCCTTACAACCAACTTTTCTATGGTCAGTCTTCTCTGTGACTAAATTAGAAAAAACAGGTCATTCTAACTGCTCCACAGTTAGAATGCAGGAATTTCACACGTTTAGCCTTCTTCCCTGCCTCAAGGGAAGATGCTCACAGCACTCCTTAAGGCCAGAGGGAGAGGGAAAATGAATGCAAGATGGAGGGGAAAAAATGGAAAGCAAAGGAAAGAAGGGAAAATGAGGAATTGAAAGAGGTGGGTGAGAGGGCACGTCTAGGGTAGCTTGGTTTCTCCAGAGCAGACTGGCAGACACACGCCTGCCTTGCCTGTCCCTCTGCTCGAGATTGCACATGGGATCCTATAGTCCAGAGAGCTGGCATTGCTCAGAAACGTGGTCCCAATGCACCTCCATTTCTACTTTTGTCAACAAGCTTCTCTGCAAAACTGAGTGGCCTGCTTTGAAGTGTCTCTGCTGTTCTCTGAATGGAAAAAATAAAGACTTCTTTAAATTTTGGAATTATTGTTCTATGAACTCAACAAAACATTGTTTTAAAAAACAGAGCATAATTTCCACGGTAACCCCCCTGGCCAAGGGGGCGGATACTAACATTTTACCTTAGGTGGCGAGTTTACATTGCTGATCTTTTAATGATACCATTCATGGCTTCTGGGCTCAAAATTTTATGGGAATAAATTGAGTTTTGTTGCCCTTTTCACGATAGTTGGATAATTATAAAAAATGTATAAAAATTTTTCAATGTGAATTTTCATTTGCCTAATGTGAAAACTATTTCCCTTACTTGCTGCCCAGTGTTCTCTTCCTTTGATGCCACCAGTATACCTCTTACTCAGAACCAGCCTCTTCTCAGTGGCGTCAGGAGACTGCAAGCCTTCATGCAGGGAAAGGACCACAGGGAAGAACCAAGTTGCTCTTCTCCCTGGACTGTGGGGGGCATTTCTCTAGAACTCAAAAAGCCCCTGAGGCAGAAGGGTTTCCTTCTTCCTGGCTCCAGAGGGTGTATCATTATTTCCAATGGGAACTAGGAAGGTGATTGTGTGTCTGTCTCTCTACCTACCTAACGCAATGAGTAAATTCTAAACAGAGAACAAGCTGCCCTGGTTTCATCCTTCTCTTCCTTCACCGTTTTTTTCCGAGTTGGCAATCCTATGTCAAGAATAAGAAATCGTGTGGTTAAGACTTGTTTTGGATTTGCGAGTTTGTGAACAGGAGGTCGATTTGGGGAATTCAGAGTATGTGTTAGAGATTCTGTCACGTGTTTTTGTGGGGAGGGGCTACCTGAAAGGAACAGTAATGCCATTTTAGACATTAGCATAAGGCTCGCAGAGAGACCTAATGTCAAACATCCTTCAAATCCCATCACCTTCCTACTCCTCACACCTTTGCAGCGCTGCTCGTCCAGTTTTCTGCCTGAACCATGGGCTGGATGATACTTGCACAAGCCCCTGCCTGGGGTAGGCAGGGAGCATTTCCAAGTGAAAGTCCTAAGCTGTCATTTCTCCCCATCAAGAAAGCATAATGTTCGTGAGTGAGGAGGATGTTCTTACAAGGCTGACATTGAATCTACTATCACTTATATTTTTAAAAATAAATAAACCATTTACATACAGTGTTTGTGTTTGCAAACACTGCTGACAGCCAATTGCCTGCCACATACCCCGGCAGAGAATGCAATGTGGTGTCATGGTGAGCATGCAGGCTCTGGGTCTCAATTCCTCACTGTGTAACTTGGTGAAGTTGCTTAGTCTCTGAACCTTGGTTTCTTTTGAAAAATGAAGATGGCACTAACTCATAGTTCATGAGGTTGATGGGATTGTAAAGTACACTAACACATGTAAAGCTTTTGGCATAATATTAACTGTTAGGAAAGCAATAGCATGAATAGTTCCATCATGGCAAAAATTATGAAAGTGCTCCATGCATGTTAAGGGGAGTAAGGTACTGCCCATTCCACCTGTTTATCTCGTGGACAATCTTCTTGGTAATCTAAAATCAAGAACATTTGTCTAGCCCAGGGGTTGAAAAACTGCGGTCCATTGGCCAAATCCAGCCCATCTTTTTATAAAGTTTACAAAACTTACTAGCTTATGTATTGTGTATAGCTATAGCTTTCAAACTATAACATCAGAGTTAAAGTACTTGAGGCAAGAGACTGTATGGCCCACAAAACCTAAAATATGTATTCTCTGGCCCTTTAAAGAAAAAGTTGCCAACAGCTAGTCTAGCCTGCAATGAGGCACTAATTATATTCCAGTATAGCCTGTACTGATACAGTTTTTATGCAGGACTAACTACATAATTTGTGGGGCACATTGCAAAATGAAATGCGGAGCTCCTTGTTCCAATCTTACTAGGAATTTCCAGACAGCAACAGCAGATCAGTAAACCAAGCATGGGACCTCCTGAATTGGAGACCAGTGTGACCAACTACAGAAGTGACATACCGTGAAGCCAGCCCTGCTTTTGTATCCTCCATCATTTACCCCTAGTATAAACTCTATTTTCATTTTCATCCCTGAGGTACTTCTTAAATAAAACCTACAAGACAAAAGGGAAGCATTTTCAAAGGTATGCCATAAAATAATTCCAAGTAAATGGGGTTTGGAGTTATCTGTTGAAGGAAGAATTGTTCATATGAAACATTCTTCCTTCAAATGGCACAATGTTCTCCCTCTGGGTTCTTTGTGTTAAATTATCCTGGGTTTGCTCTAATTTCTTAATGTTATTTAACTAACCATAATACCCACTCTATCAATACTAGTTAGCTGACCCAAGAAAAGTCATTTGGTATTTGGAGTCTGACAATTATTAATGCATTTTCCCTTGAACAATAAAGAAGGTATTTGTCATTTTTAATCTTGCAAAGCAAGAAAATGTGTCCTGTGGGTCAGAATAGCAACTCTAAGCTTCTCAGAGGCAAGAATCTGAGACAGAATAAAACTAATTATTCAAGTTGTCTTTTTCTCACCTTTGCCTTATCACTTCCCATTCAGTTTCCTCACTTATAGCCTTTTTAAAAAAAAAAAAAATTATAGCTCTTTAAAAGATATGTGCTTTAAAGCATTTAAACATTTCTGTCTTATCAATGTCAGGATTTAAGAAGGTTTGATGATCCAACATCAGCTAGGAAATAACTTTGCTTCCTTTCTTTGCTGGCTATACTGATAAATGAGGAGCAAAGCAGACAGTCCCCCACCTCTTCATGTCATTTATGGCACAATAACACGTGGGATAAAGCACAGGAGAATCCAAAAGGAAACAAGGCCGAGCAGACTCCATTGGATCAGCACCCGTTCCCGACTCACATTTTGTCTCTGGGATTAGCAGGATGACAGAGCCAACGGCAGGCGAGGGTGGGTTTCTTTTTCAGGCAACCCTTCCTAACCCCCTTCACCCACAAGCTTTCCAAGGCCAAGACCAGGGACAAGAAATGTGTATTAACTAGACGAGACCTAGGCTCTCAGCCCCTCCTGTTTATGCATCTCTGGGCCCCTCTCAGACTTTAGGTTCCTTGTTTTCATTGCCTTGAAGTCAGGAGATTTTATGCGAATTTACTGGAGGTCAGTTACGCTTTGGTATTCCTGTCTCCCCAACTCATCATACCCTCCCACTTACACAGACAAATGACGTACTTCCCACCGATCGGTCCGGTATACTTTCTGAAGAGAGTTTCTCCAGCCTTCCCATCCATTTTGTGAGGTCTCTGGAATCCTTCTAGTCATTAACTTTTCTGCTTTCGTTCACCAGGATCGACTTCTGTGGTGTGTAACCAAGAGCCCTAACTGATACGGCTGTTCTTTTTCTAAGAAGCTGGGCAGTAGAACAAAAGACAGCAACAGCCTGGTTGTTTAGAGCGGGGTCACATCCTTTAAGGGGGTTGAGGGCATCTGTGCTGCCTTCCTATAAAAAGCACCTGTCTCTCTGGCCAGTGGAGCATCCTGGGCTCAGTGCTCTGTGCAAACAGCCCCATCCCACCCCACTGCCTGGTCACCCCAGCCTCTCGGGACCCTACCTCAGGCCTAACATTCAGGACTGAGCTGGCTTAAACTGTGGTCAGAGAGAGAGAGAATGTCTTTAAGATGGAAGGGACTTGTCTGACCACACCCTCCTTCTTTGTCCTCTCCCCTCAGTGGTCACTACCTATACAAGGTAAGTTTAGAATCAGAAGTAAAATGTTATCAGTTAAACACAAAAATCTGTTTCATTCATCTTCATCATTCCTTTTTCAGGGTAGGAACATATAGAAGTTTCGAGCAAGGGTTTTTGAAGACAGATGGCCTGGGTTCAAATTCCAGCCCCACCATTCGCTAGCTCTGTAACTGCCTTGACGCCTCTGGGCCTCAATCTCCTCCCCAGTTAAAGATAAAAATGGGATCTACCTCCTAAGTGTTGTGGGAATTGAAAGAGCTCCGTGTAAAGCATTCAGAACAGTGACTGATACACGGTAAGTACTCATTAGCTGTTGTTGCTATTATTGTTGTATGACTTCCATGTCTACATAGTGCGTGGTGTCTGGCGTGTTCCCTACTGTGATGGGTTACGTGAGTGGGAAAAGTGTCAGGTGATTCTTTTAAAATGCAAAGGAAATGCGTGCTTTTAATGTCATAATAGGATTTCACTTCACTCAGAAGCCCCAAGTAGAACATAACTAACTGTTTGGGGAAGTGGTGTGGGTAATTATAACGCAGTCTCATTGACAACATGAAGCACAGCTTTTGTTTTAATGGGCTCACTTGGCATTTATACGGCTGGCTGCTGCTTCTTTGTTCCAAGTACAGTTTAATCTGCCATTTTGGAGCCAAATACAGATCACTGGCATATTCAAATAGATGTACCTTTTTGTTTTAAACAGATTCTAGTGCATTTTGGTACAAGCAAAAAAAAAAGTTTCAGAAATACGTGATTTTCTAGAACTGCAGGCTTGGGGACTTAAATCTGCTGAGTAATCACATGACCTCAAGCTGGGGAATTCTTTTGGCCACCACAAGAAGTGACTTAAAAATCAAATTTTATTCTAGAAAAAGACGTATCTGGCTCTTTTTTGCCATCTGTATAATCCTATATCATGTGATGGACGAGCCCACTGTTCTTGGGTCAGGCTTTCCTCTCTGCGGAATACAGACCTGAGGTCACAGCCCCACAGTAGTCAGGAAGCACGTGGCCCTGTGTGTGCCTCGGGGAATATACACGGGTTCCCCGGCTGTGAGCAAAAACAGAAACCCAGCAAGAGGACACAGAAGTTAGAGTCATGACCCAAAAAGGGGAAGGCTGAGCCTGGAATATGAGTGTAAATGGAGTGACACCATGCAAGTGGAAAGATAGGTCAGGTCCGGAGGAGGCCAGGAAGAGACAAGGGCAGGAAGAAGTAGTGGAGTTAGACTGCCAGGGTTTGAACCCTGCCTGCAACACCTACAAGCTGTGTGACTTCAAGCAAGTTAGTTGAATTATCTGTGCTTCATTTTCTGTAAAATGGGGATGAAAATAATAATATCTGTCTCAGGAGGCTGTTGAGCCTTAATCAAATTAGTTAATATATGTAAAGTGCTAGCACTGCCTTCACATAGTGGCACTACATAAGTATAGCTATGGCTATGAGTACCACGTTGAAATTCTCTGCAATGTATAAAGCAATACGTAAATGCATGGCATTGCGCTGGATTGATCAGCGTATTCATTTGATAGAGCTGCCGCAACAAAGTGCCACAGATTGTGGGGCTTAAACAACAGAAATTTATTTCCTCACAGTTCCCGAAGGTAGAAATCTGAGATTAAAGTGTCAGCAGGGTTGGTTTCTTCTGAGGTCTCTCTCCTTGGCTTGTAAATGGCCGTTTTCTCCCTGAGTCTTCACCTGGCCTTCTCCCTGTGTCTGTCTGTGTCCTAATCACCTCTTTTGTAAGGACACCAGTCATATCAGATTAGAACCCACCTAAGAACCTCATCTCACCCTAATTACCTCTTCAAAGGCCCTATCTCCAAATACAGTCACATTCTGAGGGACTGGGGGTGAGGGTTTCAACATAGGAGTTTGGGAGGCACAATTCGTCAAAATTCATTATTCATTTGGTTAAAGAGGAACTGTCTTTCCCTTATCTAAATGGTTCCTGGTGAGAGTTGGTCAGATGAGGTACTTGTATGAGATTTTAGAGACAGAAGGGCAGTAGCCACTGCTCTCTGGAGGTCATGGTGGTGAGTAGAAGCGACAGACTCAGAGATGTCAGCAAGATTCTGCTCACCCTGGCTCTCCTCTGCCCCAGCCCTTCTTTCAGATCAGCAGCAGCCACAGGCCTGTCACCAAACATGAGGCTGAAGACCACAGACTTTTCCCGTCCTCCTCACCATCCCCCCTCAGTAGCCAGACATGCCTGGCTTCTTGGATAGATCAGCTGGTAATCCTCTGATCCCTCAATGTTCCTGCCTCCCACAACTGTGTAAAATCTAGTTATGAAGTAAATCTCTTATCCTGTGATGCCCATAGTGACACTGCTCCCAGGATTGAGCCTGGATTGAGACAGGAATAATACTAATTAATAATCATATTAATATTTTCTTCTGGATATACTATTACTGAATCAGAAGGGATTCTCTACCTCACTCTTAAGCATACTTTGGAAGTTCTAATTATCTCAAGCCTGAGCTCATTCAAAAATCCCCTGAATTCGTTTTCCTGCTTCCATCTCTCCTGGCTCCAATATGTCCCACAAATGGCTGCATGATAAAATTTCTTGAATCACATTTATGTCATCAAGCAACAGTCAAGGGAAGTCCCCAGACGACAGCTGAGTGGCATATCTAGAGAATGACAGGTTCAGATTTGAGCAAAAGAATGGAGGGTTCCCGATGGTGGCATTCAGGGAAAACAAAATGGGCCAGGCACGGTGGCTCACACCTATAATCCCAGCACTTTGGAAGACCAACGCTGGAGGATTACTTGAAGCCAGGAGTTCAAGACCAGTCTTGGCAACATAGCAAGACCCTATCTCTACAAAACATATAAAAAATTAGCTGGATGTGGTGGTGTCTATCTATAGTCTCAGTTACTTTGGAGGCTGAAGTGGGAGAATTCCTTGAGTCCAGGAGTTTGAGGTTGCACTGAGTTCTGATGACACCACTGTACTCTAGCTTGGGGGACAGAGCAAGACCCTGTCTCTAAAAAATGAAAAAAAAAATTTAATTAAAAAATAAAAAAACAAAATGGAACAGATGCACTCAAAGTATGGGAAACATTAAGAGATTTGTTTACAGTGTCATTAGGTTATTGGGGAAAAAATGGTAATGAGGCATAGAAAATTAAGCAAATTTTTTAAAAAAATAATTATAACACCCTAATCTGTGGGGAATACCTTCTGAGACCCCAGCCTGAAAACTCAGAGAGTACCGACCTTATTGTCATCAATCAGAACACATTTCTGTTCATGTCTTTCGCTTACAAATTTTTCATCTTAGCTAAGCACGTATCACACACCATGGCCATCCTTTGGCAGTTTGAAGTGTGACAGCAAAACTAGTAGGAATTTTTTTTTCTTCTTCACAATTTCATAGATAAGGTTCATTCTTATTATGGATCTTGGCAACCTCAGCATAAGACTTTGTTTCCTTTCCTTATTGAGAACTTTCACCTTTTCACTTGAAGGAAGCACTCTCTGGCTCCTCTTTAGCATATTCAAACTGCCAGCATGACTGCTCTTGTACTTTGGGGCCACTACTATGCAAAATCAGGGTTACTTGAACACAGCACTGCTATGCTGTGACAGTCGATCCGATAACTGACAGGGCTACTAAGTGACTAACAGGTGGGTGGCATAAACAGCGTGGATTCCTTGGACAAAGAGATGATTTATGTCCTAGGTTGGACAGAGTGGGACTTCACAAGATTTCATCATGCTACTCAGAATGGCACTTAATTTAAAACTTATGAATTGTTTATTTCTGGAAATTTCCATTTAATATTTTCAGGCCATAGTTGACTGTGGGTAACTGAAACCTCAGAAAGCAAAAGCACGGATAAGGAGGAACTACTGTATTAATTCCAGGACATATAAGAAATCATACAAGAAAAAATATCAAATTACACAATTATACTCAAAGGTGAAGACTACTTAGACATAATAATGTAACATTAGAACGTAGAATGTCATGAGTATTTACAGAACAGTAGGTTGTGAAGTAAGCACATGTGGAGAGTGAGACAGGGGCAACATGACAGGGCAGAGAGTGTTGAGTCGTGTGCTGGGCAACTTTGTAGACAACTCCTTAAAGAAAGCAGGCTGCATGGGTAGCTGAGAAATGCAGCAGCAACTCTTGGGACATGTGGGACAAGGAAGATTTGGGGGAGATATGAGAGCATGTTTGTGTACTTTGAGACTGATACAAGATAGAACAGAGCTGGTCGCAGAAAAGAAGGTAACAGAGAAGAGTATACAGGAGGGCACAAGGGTGAATGTAAATCCCAACTGCAGGACCTGGGCTTTGATAGGAGCAGAGGTGTGTCCTCTGTTATATCAGATGGGAAGAAGACAGATCCAGGCACAAGGAGAGGGTTTGTATGTTTGGGTGGAGATGAGGATGTCTTCCTTTCCCTTCATCTCCACCTCCACTTCCTGACATTGGAGTCTCAAAGCACTCTCCTAGAGCTGCCTCCTCTCCCTGCCAACAGGGCAGGTCAGAGGGGAGAAGAAAGCTAGGTCAGCGAGGAGGAGATTGTAAGCCAAGACAGGAGATGAACCAACTTGTTGGAGTCCCACGGCTAATTAGTGACAAAGCCAGGACTCGAATCAAACTGGCTCCTGGCCTAGTACTCACTCTTTCACTACTAAATTACCATGTAATATTGAACAGATGGGAGTGATTAAGGTTTCGAGCCATTATAAAGACTAATACAACCCAAGTTATGTGAAATAAGGAACCAAGTAGAAAGAGAGCTGAGATATTTAAACCTCACTTTGCAGGAAGGGGTAATTTTACCCACTGTGAGTCTGTGATTAGATTGGGGTGGATTGAACTCAACTGCAAACTTTTCAGAGGCATTGCCTTTGCCGTTCTCCAGCCCAGCCAGGCTAGGAGAAGCCCAGGCTGCATGAGATAGCACTCAAGGGAAAGGACCAAAATAAATGTC
Organism: Lepilemur ruficaudatus; assembly: GCA_963574885.1. Classification (NCBI taxonomy): domain Eukaryota; kingdom Metazoa; phylum Chordata; class Mammalia; order Primates; family Lepilemuridae; genus Lepilemur; species Lepilemur ruficaudatus. Next base: position 16,074 of record CAUYRT010025275.1, on the reverse strand, counting down.
AGCCAATAATATTTACCAACAGGAACTTAAACTAACTCTTTAAATTACACAGATCCTTTGGCAATCTTTGCTCTACTCCATTCAGAAGCACTTATTAAATATAATGAAAAGTTGAACGTATTTCAAAATAACAGATATTGTTCCACCTCCACACATGTGGGGGCCCTGGCATTTGTAACTTCAATTAGAAGAGGTTCTTCTTGAAAATATTCTTTCCTTAGACTTTTTCATGCCATCCATGTGGCTCTTGTTCCATTTGCAGCAAAAGTCTTTCATTGTTCTGTATTTCAATTTCCAACATATCTTGGACCCTGGTGTTTATTTTGATTGACATTTGGTTATCTGCCATGCAAGTATTATATTCCCTTCAACATCACCAAATGTGATATATGTTGAATTATGAATGCTGGCATTGGTCAGGCAGGTTGGTTTTACTATTACATAACTTGGGGGGGGGGGGCAATTTGTTAATGCCTGCATTGACAAGTCACCACCAGGTTATGCTAACTCGCAATCCCCTTTGTAATTAAAATCCTTCTAGTTGAATACTCAATGTTTACAATCAGTAACGATTTTTAAACATTCAACCAATATTCACTTTTTCCTCTAAGGTTGAACCCCAGGGGAGCTCTGGAAGAATCCCACAGTTGCCAGATAGTCCCAGACATCAGAGGGAAAATACCCCAACTATCAATATCAATTTCTATTACATCACTATTCTTGCTAAATTCTCATAATCTTACCTAAGACTAGATAAATATGATTTTATGTCCAAGTCTCACTCTCACTTTAAAGAAAGGCTCTGGAGCATCTAAAGACAGAAAATAAAACAGACAGCATGCAGAGTCCTATTTCCCATCCACTTCACTAGGAGGAGGGTATAACTTCCTGGGAGGAACGGAAAGATTTTAAATGCAGAAGCCTTCCCTGACCACACTATCTAAAGAAAATACCCTCCATTCCTTTCCTTGTTATTCTATGTCTCAACAGCCTATGCATTTTCTTCACTGCACTTATCATTTGAATAGAAATTTGGATTTCTATTTTACTTGTTTAGTACCTGTCTGCTTCACTACAGTGTAAGATTCCTAAGAGCAGGAGCCGTGTCTTATTTCCTATTGAATCCCCAAGTGCCAGGAACATTGACTAGTGCAGAGTAGGTACTAGATAAACATTAATTGGATGGATGGATGGATGAATGGAGTAATACGCTCTCTTCTCCCACAAGGAGGGTAAGATGGAGCCCAGTGAGCCACCTGTTTAAGAAGCATCCACTCTGGAAACTAGGTGGGTCTCAGGTGAGACATATCAGGGAACATGGTAAGGTGCTAACTCTTTAGGACCAACTGACACATAAACTTGAAAGAAAAGTAATAATACCAGATGGGGAGCTGGAGAAAAAAAACCAACACTAGCAGGAAGAAAGATAACTTTGTAACTAGAAAATCACCCTTTGTCATGTATCTTGGAAACCTAAGACACAAAGATGAATTGGACAAAGATTAGGAGATATTTAACGAATACATATTAGTTGACTGGTTGGCTGACTAAAAAAAAACAAAAGGAAACCAAAAAATGGTGGAAACACTAATTAGATTTTCAACATGTTAGAGTGGAATTTTCTGTACTCTTGAGGAGGATCTGGATTGGTACGAAGCGGGAGAGACACACAATCCTCTGTCCGTATCTGGTAGTCTCATGTTGATGTCCTGCTAATCCAGCTACCACAGGGCTGTTTTCCCCTCACAGTTTGCCCACTTTGTAGTCTAGTCCAAGAATTAGACTTCTCTTCCTCCCATCAGAAATATTTACCCTGGGTATTATGTATTCAAGATCTTGATAATAAATAGTTAACTGAAGATCCCTCACTGTGGGTCATTTTCATCAGGAAAAACAATACTGTCATTTTCTCATCTTAAAAATAATAATTTATTGACCTCACCTAACCTCTAGCTAACACTCCATCTGCTCCCATTTCTGTGCTTTGCTTTATGGCAAAACTCATTAAAAGTTTGGTCTGTACTTGCCTTTTCCAACTTCTTTCCTCGCATTCTCTCTTGAATCTACTCATATCAGGGTTCTGTTTCAACCATTTCACTGAAACTTCTTTTATCAAGGTCATCAATAGCCTGCAAATTGCTAAATCCAGGGGTTGTTTTCAGTTCTCAATTTCCTTAACCCAGCAGTAGTAGCGTTTGACACAGTGGAAAGTTTCCTCCTCCTTGAGACATTTTCTTTTCTGGGTTTTCAGGCCACGCCTGGTCCTAGCGGGTCCTTCCTGTTCACCAGTCACTCCTCAGACTCCGTGCGGCTGGATCTCCTCATCAGCCTGACCTCTCCACTCAGTCCCCGTCCTTCTCTGCTCTGATACACCCTCACTCTCTCAGTGATCTCCGCCAGCCTCGGAGCCTTAATGCCATTTATAGGCCGAGGAATTGACATTTCCAGCCTGGATTGCGCTCCTGGGCTCCAGACTCAGTTGCTGGTGCCTGATTTCTGCCTCCACTCAGATGTCTACACCTGCGAATTTCCCTTCCCCATTTGTGGGTTCACAGTCTTCCCCACCTCAGTAATGGTAACCCCACTCTTCCATCCTCACACTCAAAAACCACCCTACAACCAAACTTCAGTGAATTCTTTACACTGTTTTTCAAAATATCTCCAGATTTAGATCATTTTTTACCACCTCCTTGTTACCACCCTGATTGAAGCCACGAACATCTCTCACCCAGATTGGAATAAAAACCTCCTAGCGAGTCCTCTTGCCTCTGTCCTTGCCCACCTACAGTCTATTCTGAACACAGCAGTGAGGGGACCCTTGCAAAAGAAGGTCAGGTGATGTTACTGCTCTGTTCATAACCTTCCTATGGCCTCACATATCACTCAGAACAAAAGCCACAGTCCTTAAAACAGCCCGCCCAGGGGGCCCGACCTGGCTGCCATCATCTCCCTGCTGCCGTCATCTCTCTGCTCATCTCTTTCTCTTTTCTCCTCCTTCACATCCCTAGCCATCTAGTCTCCTCACTGCCCCCTCAGCCTGAGCGCCTACTGTTCCTTCAGGGCTTCGCTCAAACTGCACCTTCTAAGTGAGGCCCCCTCCGCCCGCTTTATTTCAAATCACAACTTTCCCCTCTCCTACCACTTCCTGTTCTTCCCCTCTGTTTTTTCTCCACAGTACTTATTACCGTCTATTATATATTTTATTATTATATTGTCTGTCTTCCGACATTACAGTGTAGGCTCCATTGGGAAGTTTCATCTCTTTTGCTCAGTGCCTAAAACAATACCTAGCACATGGTAAGCAACCAATAAATATTCATTGAAGCAATACAAAAGGCATTCTGCACCAATGTGTTAATGATTTCTGGTATCCTAATGGGGATAGCCGAGGCGCAATCCATGCCCCCAACCACCGCTGTCTAACCCAAAGAAGCAACTCTAATGGGGGGATATCAGACCACATAGATTGAGACTGCAGCACCAAACAGGCTAGTAGAGAGATATTTGGGAATGGCTAGGGCCTTGTGGTACCCCTCAAACTACACTGCATTGTTGACTGCTACATGAAAATGACTTAGGCCACTTATTCACTATGAGTTGTATGGCTGCCAACAAAAAACACTAACGTAATTGTTGACTACATTGATGATAATATTTTTTAGTGGATATCACACTCTATTGTTTTCCGGTCTAGTCAGACCACACAGGGAGTATTGTGCTCACCTTTAGGGGTTATTTTTCAAGAGGAATATTGTTCAGAGAAAATCAATCAGGATATTGAAGTAGCTGACCATTATATAAAGGAAAAAAATAATTGAAGGGACCAAGGGTGCTCAGTGATTTCATTACATTTAAGAACAAAGTCTAAAAACACGCACCACCCTTGCTACCACTCTCTCCTCCTCTGCTCGTGGCAGACATTACTAATCACTCATGATTCTCCTATAGTGTTTGCCCAGCCCATAACCCTCTAGGCAGCCACTGTGCATCCGCTGGAATTGCCAACTGAGATGAAACTTACGGCTCTAAGGTAGGTATAATCTTTCCCCTTGAAATATTTGAAGGCATATGATATTAAAAACACTGACTAAACTAGTCCTATCTAGTTCTGGAGGATAAAACTAAAACCTATGAGTAATAACAACTCAGAATCAAGAATATTTTAGTGGTAATAACAGTCCAAAGTGAGATCTTAAAAGGTAGAGCATCTGGAAGACCATCTGTCAAGGATCAGTGGATGAAATCTCCTTGGTAGATGGGAGATTGGACTGGATAACCTCTAAACTTCATCCATCCCTAAAGTTCTGCGGATGTTCTACTTAGCTCTGCTAGGCAGGGCCAGGAGAGGTGGGCTGGTAAAGAAAGTCTTCAAAACAAAGGCATTCACCTTTAAATTACAGTTATCTCACTGAAGAAGATAACAGAAAATGAGAATAAAAGAGACAATGGGTTCAGCACAAAGAGATAAAGTGATTATTTCCAAGTTTAATAACAATAACAACAAAAATCTTTTTTAACTTTTGGACACTTGTCATCCATTTATCTTCATTCCTTCCTATTCCCATATAATTTAACCTCATGCCTAATCTTTCTGGTTAGAAGCCAATTAACTCTGTTAAAAACAGCGAAGAGACAACTGATGCCAGAAGCTTGGCTCTCTGTGTTCCAAGACTTGGTAATTCCTTCCCTAATGACATAGTAGAAACTCTGTCGCCACAGTTAAGAGCAGGCTAGAGACAATTACTGTATTTAAGTTGCACTTTGCAGGTTATCATACCCACATCTGCAAGCTATTCCCTTTGTAAAGCAGTTGGAGTTATTTGCCACAGAAAACTCATTGGAGAGGGGCAGCAACTGCATGAGGACCAATGACTGAGACTTATTCCACACGGCCAGCAGAAGACAGACACGTAACTTTCCTTGCAGCAACTCCACACCCACCCTTGCCTCTGGGAGCCAGGCTCCTCTTATCCAAACAGGAAATCCGTACTTGGGGTCCAAGGAAGTGGTGGTGAGCGACAAATCCTCTAGCAGCCACCCACTGGCCTGTGAAAGAACAGAGACCAATCCAGAGAGCTGGTCAGCTGGAGACCCACTAAAGCAGTGGTCCCCAACCTTTCTGGCACCAGGGACCATTTTCATGGAAGACAATTTTTCGACGGATAGTTGGGGGGGATGGTTTTGGGATGATTCAAGCACATTTATTGTGTACTTTATTTCTATTATTATTACATTGTGATATATAATGAAATAGTTATATGACTCACCATAGGTTGGGGACCCCTGCACTAAAGAATCTCCCTGACATTTACAAAAGGAAGAAAATGAAAAGACAGGACTTCTGCACAGTATGGCATTGTCTGGAAGAAATCAGAGAACGTGCTGGGTGTCACGGAATACTGGACTGCTGACATTTGTGGCCTGGAGCAACAACAACTGCTCTGGGCCTTGGCTCCCTCATCCATAAAATGGGGACAGCAATGTTTACTTTTACTGACCAGAGTGGGGGCGGGGGGGAAGGGGGAATGGAAATATTAAAGTAAATGATAGATGGGACAGCACTTTGAAAAGAGTTTTAAGTACTATCCAAATGTCAAGATTGTTATTATGAGCATTTTATTATTTTGCGCCTGTGATGATAACCACCTGTAAGATTTCATATGGTAAAATCTATTTCATATCCTACTAATAAACCAAGAAGAAATCAAGGCCAGTGTCACTCTAATGTTTTTGCATGGGAATTTTGAATAAGTCCATTCTTTCTGAGTTTGTCCCTTTCTATATTTACCCAGAATTTTCTGTCCTTGAGCTGGTTAATTAATGCTTTCGATTGTCACCTAAAAATTGGGGGTCAGTTATTGTTTGAAGGAGTGTGTCAGTTATGTGGGACATGTGATTATGCATAGGCCTCTTAAGTAGAAAAATGACACTTCTACTTGGGAGCTCAGGCAGGTGGATTGCTTGAGGCCAGGAGTTCAAGACCAGCCTGGACAATATAGCAAGACTCCACCTCTAACAAAATTTAAAACATTAGCCAGACATGATGGCACACACCTGTAGTCACACCTACTTGGGAGGCTGACATAGGAGGATCACTTGAGCCCAGGAGTTTGAGGCTGCAGTGAGCTATGATCGCACCCCTGTGTTCCAGTCCAGCTGACAGAGCAAGACCAAGTCTCTAAAAAAAAAAAGAAAGAAAGAAAGAAAAGAAAAATCACACTTCTGTCTGCTGACCAGGAGGGTACCCAGTTTAATTTCCACCCCATCCTGCTCCCTCTCCCCCTCCACCCTCATTCTTCCTCTCCCCCTCCACCCTCATTCTTCCTCTCCCAGTGAGTTAGACTTCATTATATCTACCCATGTCACTGCTACCAAACAGATGAGTTTGCAACGTATTCAGATATCTCCACATTTTTACTAGAATGATTATTCTGGTAGTTTTTTTTTTCTTTTAATCTAGGTTCTTTGCATCTCTATCTGTTTCCATCTGCATGAATTTTAATTTTACTCCAGAAGCAGATAGAAAAAATAAGAGAAAAAATGAGACTATTAAGAAACTATATAACAAGAACTTAGGAAAAAAATAGGGAGTTAGTACATAGGAAAAGGAAAGGGAGTGAGAACGCAGGATTGAACCACAGGTTAAAATGAGGTATAGGTGCCGTTTAGTCTGGTATTGGTGCCACCAATTACCATGAGTGTATTGCCTAAATCTGTGTCAGGGCAACTGTTCTCTAAGATTTTCCAAGACTTCCCAGTATGATAAATTAACTATTCAAGAGCATGACTAGTTTTATGTCCATAAGATGGAATCTTGCAATAGTTGATACATACGCATCAAGCTTTTTGACTTTTATGTTTACTATAGCCATGGAATTCTAAGAAACACCAAATAAAACTGAATACCAACACATTTCCTAAACTAGTGTAACAACTAACAAATGACAAATGGCTTCATTATCTTCAGTCACGTAAGTTAACTCTACTTTTACAGGACCAAATAGAATATATAACTCTAATCTCCATTGCATTGAATATATCATGAGAACATATGTATGCTAATATATTTTATAGCAGTAAACTGGAAGAGAAAAAATTGACTCAGACCCAGCAAGTAGTCAATAAATTCGCATCTAATCTAAGTGTCACTTTAAACCTACTTATTTTACTTCCTATTGTGAGCATGGTTAGCATGTAATTTGATATGACAAGGTAAGATAATGACAAATGTATCTTTGTGTTCTCATGTTGATTATTCTAAGTAGCAAATAAATCGCACAGCGTTAACCAAGAAAGGACAAAACCTTAAAAGGTACAGAATGAGATGAGCGTGTATTAGAGGACTTTGACTCCAGCAATCACTCATTAAATGTTCATAGTGTGTCTTTTTCGCGATCTTGTCCTACCCCTTCCAATCCCTCATTCATCTCTGGTCAAGATCTTAAGACTTATGGGAACCCTATAAATAGCTAGTCCTCAGGTCCACAGAAGTCCATAAAGGTGGTGATAGAAACTCATAAACTATTTTCAATACTTCAAGCATCCTAATAAGTATCATCATTGGCTATAGATCTGAGTGGCAGTTATACCTGCCCTTTATGAATACAATATGTGAAACAAATACGCAACTACTTCTCAGTAAATGCATCAAGATAAATATGTGAAAAGATCGGGCCTGTGTATATGGAAAAGCAATAACAAAGGGAAGTACTCCTAAAGCAATTCTGGATCAGTGACGAAAATTTTGGAAACTTCTCGAGTAACAACTTCTTAGGACTATATTATGGAGCAGATAGGAAATAAGAATCAGTTCAGGTTGATATGACCTTTTGGTATAAGGAATTCCTATCTTCCTGAGAAGACTTTTTATATACTCCTTTAATTCTTTCTCATTCTCATCCAGGAGCAAAGTCACTGGCAATAACTGTATGAACGAAATGAGAATCTGCACACCGATGCACACACACACATGCACACACACACACAGGGTAAATCTACGGAGGAAATCTAAAGAATGTGGAAATGAAAACGACCATATCTTGTCTGATGTGAAACATGAGCCCTTGGCCTGCTGTATATAGAACATGCTGGAAATCTTGGAAATAAACTATTATTGAAGTATGGCTCCTTAAGAGCAGTTCCTTTAAGGAAATCTGTTAAAAGTTATGCAATCCTCATCATTTTTAAAGGACCCGGGGTTTTCTTTGCAACAGAAAGGACAGCAGGTCATGGTAGCTGAGAGAAAAATAAGAAGCCCTAAAGGCAAGTCAAAGAAGCCACCAGTTCAGACTTGTAATTGGGTCCAGGCAAGTTTACTTGATAGGCATTGATTAGGTATTTCTGGTGTTAATAGCCTATCCTTATTTTATTCATTCATTTACTTACACCTTTATTTGACAGCAGCTCAGAGCAGGCGTGAATCCCAGCTCTTGTGCAGCTTATTTTGTAGGGTAAAGATTGCAATCTATGATAAAGCTATGCCCAGGGTGCTCTGCGAGTAAAAGGTTGAGATTTGGAGTCTGGAGATGGAACAGATTGGAATTTGTGATATCATTCCTCCTAAGACACAGCAGCCTCTAAGCATAAAATCTCAACCCATTGAGACATCATAGAGACTTTCAAAAAAGTAAGTTATGGTGAATAAAAATTATGTGTTATAAATTTCACCATGTGCTTTGAAGTAGTTGAGAAAGTTAGGTCCAGGAATCATTGTCTACGGATGTTATCTCAACACATACTCTTTAATCCACCCAATCAATGTGACCTTTTCATAAGTTTTTAGGAAACTAGGATATGAAAACTCATTCATTCTCAGCAATCTTCCTGGAGGATAGTGTTGATCTTGGATATATCATTAAGATTTAGTTTCCTATACAACAAAGGGCATTGGAGAGAAGATGGCTGTGATTCTTTCAAGGTCATGTATCTTGAGCTTTTCAAGGATTATGCATAATCTAACATGATTCTGTTTATATGTCCAAAAATATATATGTACATATACATATGGAGATAATTAATTAATTGGTTCAGAGATAGACGTCTCATATCATTAGCAATGGTTGGCTCTGGAGTGTGGAAATAAGATTGGAAGATAAATAGGGTATTTGAATTTTTCAGTGATTACATAGTTATATGCTATTTGTATAATTTTTAAACACCTTATTGAGGTGTGATTGACATACAGAAAGCTATAGATATTTAATGTATATGACCTGATGAGTTTGGATATAACTATATGCCCATGAAACCTTCACCACAATCTATACCATAAACCTATCCATCACCTTCAAAATTCCCCCCCACCTTATTTATTATTATCATTTGTTTAAGAACACTTAAGTTCTACCTTCTTAAAAAAATGTTATGTGTACAATACAGTATTGTTAACTATGCTGTACAGTAGATCTCTAGGGCCATGCCCACCCACAAATAACACTACACTGCCTCATGAATAATTTGAATACATTATATTAACAAAATAATCATAATCCCTTCCTTCCATCCCTCCTATCAGTGCTGTCATTTATTTCAGTTATATATAAACATACACAAGTATATGTATACACACAAGATATACATAAGCATACATAATAAAATACATTGCTACTATTATTATTTTGGACAATTATCTGTTAGATCAATTAAGAATAAAGAAAAGTTTTTATTTTACTTTCACTTATTACTTCTTCAATTCCCTTTCTTTTTTAATGCAGATCCAACTTGCAGACCTATATTATTTTCCTTCTCTTCTTCCTCACGCCCCCTCCCCAAACAGGGTCTTGCCCTGTCTCCTGGGCTAGAGTACAGTGGCATCATTATAACTCACTGCAACCTCAAACTCTTAGGTTCAAGCCATCCTCCTACCTCAGCCTCCCAAGTAACCAGGACTACAAGTGTGCACCACCATGCCTGGCTAATTTTTTTCTATTTTTTGTAGAGCTGGGGTCCACTCTTGCTCAAGGTGGTCTTGAACTCCTGGGCTCAAACAATCCTCCTGCCTCAGCCTCCCAAGGTGCTAGGATTATAGCCATGAGCCATTGTGTCTGGCCTATTTTCCTTCTCTCTAAAGAACTTCTTTTAACATTTCTTGCAAGACATGTCAACTAGCAACAAATTCCCTTTTTGTCTGAGAAAGTATTTCTTCTTCACTTTTGAAGAATAATTTCACAGGGCACATAATTCTAGGTTGGGTTTTTTTTTTCTTTCAACATTTTAAATATTTCACTCCACTCTCTTTTTGTTTGCATGGTTTCTGAGAAGAATTCAGATGCAATTCTTAGCTTTGCTCCTCTATAGGTAAGGGGTTTTTTCCTCTGGCTTCTTTCAGGATGTTTTCTTAAAAAATATTTACCTTTTGTTTTCTGTAATTTGAAAATAATATGCCTAAGTGTAGTTTTGTTTTGTTTTTGTTTTTGTCTTGTTTGGGTTTTGCATTTATCGTGCTTGGTCATCTATGAGTTTCCTGGATCTGTGGCTTGGTGTCTGATAATAATTTGGGGAAATTACCAGTCATTATTATTCCAAATTTTTCTTTCTGTTCCTTTCTTTCTTCTTCACCTTCTGGTATTCCCATCATGTGTATGTTATAACTTTTGTAGTTGTCCTATATAGTTCTTGGATATTCTGTTCTGTTTTTTTCTCAGTCTTTGCTCTTTTTGCTTTTCAGTTTTGGAGGTTTGTATTGATATATCCTCAAGCTCAGAGATTCTTTCCTCAGCCATATCCACTGTATTAATAAGCCCATAAAAACCATTCTTCATTTCTGTTACAGTGTTTTTTACCTCTAATATTTCTTTTTAGCTCTTTCTTAAGATTTCCATTTCTGCTTACATTGATGCTATGGTCTGAATGTTGATATCCCCCCAAAATTTACATGTTGTTACATAATACTCAATGTTATAGTAAATTAAGAGCCTCTTGGGAAGTGACTAGCCCTCATAAATGGGATTAGTGTGTTTATAATAGAGGGAAAGGGAGCTGCCTTGCTCCCTCGTGCCATGTGAGGATGCAGTTAGAGGCGTCATCTTTGAAGCAGAGAACAAGCTCTTACCAGACACCAATCTGATGGTGCCTTAATCTTGGACTTCCCAGACTCCAAAACTGTGAGCATTAAATTGTTGTTAATAAATTACCCAGTCTAAGGTATTTTGTTAAAGCAGCAAGAAGAGACTAAGACAATTGTCCATCTTTTCTCGCATGCTGTCTACTTTATCCATTAGAACACTTAGCATATTAATCATAGTTGCTTTAAATTCCCCATTTGATAATTCCAACATGCCTGCCATGTCTGTTTCTGATACTTGCTCTGTCTCTTCAAACTCTGGGTTTTTTTTGTTTTTGTTTTTTGCCTGTTGGCATGTCTTGTAATTTTTTTCTTGATAGCCAGAAATGAAGTACTGGGCAAAAGGAACTGCTGTCAATCAGCCATGGATATTGTGGAGGTGAGGTATGGGGGAAGGACAGGCAGTCTATAGCCTTATGATCAGGTCTCAGTCTTTTTAATGAAACTGTGCTCCTGAACTGTAAACCTCACAAGTATTTCTCAGCCTTTTACTCCCCCGTGAGGTGAGATAGGATGCCTAGAGTGTACTGAAGGTAGGTATTTCTCTCCTCCCATGCAAAAGGCTAGATCTACCTAGAGTTGGATGTTAAACTTCCTTCAGGTCATTTAGGCTCTGATGGAACTCAAGCAGGTTGGGCTCTGGTTACATAATTTCTCCTGAGGGCAGGCTTCGTTAGGAACAGAATGTTCTGGCATATTTCAAAAATGGTTCCTTTTCTCCTCCCCCTTTCAGAAGCATGAGGGGGTTTTTCTCCGACACTTACCGTGAGAATCAGATTGGGCTCCTGCAGGTAAGATGTGCAAGAGTGTCGGCCCTGGATGACTGGGTCCCATGGAGCGTTTAACTCTCAGCCTTGTCCTCCATGAGCCTTCAGCAATTTGTCAATTGTCATTCAGGTTTTCCTGCTCTGGTGCTGGTTCCTGCAAAGGTTTCTGCTCCAGTGTGCTGTGATTCTCTCTGCTCGCTTTTCTTCCCAATTCTGAGGGCAGCAGTTTTCCCTGTGACTTCATGTCTCTTAAAGATTTAAGAAAAGGTGTTGATTTTTCAGTTCATTTCACTTTTTACTTGTTGTTAGGATAGAGTGGTGACTTCTAAGCTCCTTATGTTCAAAAGAACATAAGGAAGAAACTGAACTTCCAGAGGAAACTTTCTAGTTCTAGGAAGTCCTTTGTATAATTTTTAAAAACCTATACAAATGCATAATGAAGGGGATTGTCTCTATAAAAAATACTACATAGTAGTTAATTTATTTATCTAAACCTCTAAATTTTGTTCTAATCATCTGATGACTTCTTTTAAAATTTTCAACTGGGTAAAATGTGCTCATCTATTATTATTTACCCAGAGATTTTCCTTATGAGAAAATACAAAAGCATTGGCAGTCACCTCGGGAACTGTGAGTCTGTTAGGAGTACAGAGGATGGGGAAGAAGGGGTTAATGACAGGATCTCTTTTTCACCCACTCAGGTTTGTTCTGCACTTTCTCATTTGAACAGTAATAGGCAGAGCAAGTCAGGAAAATATACGAAAAACATTAAACTTTAGAGCTAGAAGATACTTCATAGATAATTTTTTATTTCTGAAGAAAATAAGCCCTAAGAAGGTTAAATGACTTACCCAAAGTGAGACATTTGGTAAATATGACAGTGTGACATTGAAATCCAGGGCTTCTTGTGTCATGCATTTTCTACCGAACTTCCCTGGACCTTTTGATCTCCAAAGGTCCCCTGAGGTCTAAGTTCAAAAGCTGTAAAATGCAAGGTTTACCAAACACATTGCTTCAATCTTCTTATCATTTGGACACCAAACCATGAGATGCTCTGCCCTGTCATCACTAACATTTCACCATAGAGTCACCCAAAATAGCTTTCCTAAAGCTTTTCCAGAAGTCTAGGCTATACTTTAACTTCAAATCCCAGCGGTTCTCTAAGCTATTAGGCACGTCCAGCCGTCAGCCTTTCTGGAGAGCCCACTGCAGCGCCCCAGTGTTTGCCTCTCAGTCCTCCTCCACCTCCGCCAGGTCTGCGCCTGCACACTTCCATGCCGTGATAAGCTCAGCCTGGAGAGCGCCACGTCCTCATCTCTCTTCCTTTCTTCTACCCTCTCTCCAGAACACAAGGGATACACACACAAAACTGTAATCTCATGGTCTCAGGGATCCATTTTAGATGACTTAGAGCTCTAACCCAACTATTTAAGAGTTAAATTCTACAATTGTGCTCCAATTGTGCTCAGATCTAGAGGCCAAAACCCACAGCAAATTAAATTCAGAAGTAAGAGCAGAAAGCAGACCAAGTATTTTTATAGAAAAGGTTTGTCAGTATGAGGAGTGATAAAAAAAAAAAAAAAAATACTGGGACTGCTCAAAAGCCCTTTCAACAGTCCCAGTTTGGGAAACAGAAATTTAATAATGAATCTGATTTTGCAAGGGACAATAAAGATGCTGCACGTTGTTTTCATCAGACGCCCTAGCTCAAGCACTGGGTGTGTTTTCTAATGTCATCTGTCAGAACCCTTAAAGCCGAGGCTGTTAACAACAGCAGACGGGTCTCTGAGTTACGGCCCGGGCCTGCAGCAGAGTGCCATGTGCAAGTTCTACGTTGACCTAATTGGACTGAAATTCAGAAGCTCCACATTGACCTCTGGGAGGCAAGTACGTTGGTTGTCCTTCTGGAATCGACCCTCAGTTAACGAAGATGTGCATTTGGACTAACTCACATGCCCTTCATTTCTTTGAGTTCACTCAAGCGAAGTCATTTTTAAAGACGGTTGAGAACAATGCCCATTGAGCAGCATCCTGAGATCAGCTGGGTGACCCAAAGCGCTGTTTTCTGAAGTCCTCTTCTGTGTCACTCATTCTTTCTCTCCAGTCAACCAAATACCATTTTCCTGAGCCCCGTGGGGACTTTTAGGTTGATACCTAATAGTTTACTGCATTTGCCTCCGGCAGGTGGTTACAAGATAGAAGATAGCGATGCATTTATTCCCAACATGTAATTTTGGTTTAATACTGGGTAAAAGTATTTGAGAAGTCTGCAAAATCTGTCGTGTCTGTTTATACCATGCTCCAAGAGGTATTTTACAGTTAGAGTTTGTTTCTAAGCACCTATAATGAAACGAGTACTCTTCTCAGGGAAAAGCTAAAACTTGTCACTATCCTAAAGCTCATCTACTTAAAACAGAACAAAGTGTACACAAGAAATTCATTTGCAGTACAATTATTACAACTGTATATTTATTTTTCTACTGAGTTTTGTTTTTTACTCTCTCCTGCTCTTTAACAAATTGTATAAATCTACATAAATGATAAGATCTCCAAATTTCAGGCTAAGATATATTTATGTGTAAAATACCTTTTTTAAAAATAGTGTCATGTTCACAATTTAATAATAAATGCCATAAAAAAAATCTTACAATGCTTCTAGTTGCATTAAATTTGGCTAGGAGTTTAAAACTCCTAGGGATAAATACAAACAGAACAGAAAATGTTGTTACCTTTATTAAACTGGGGCTTTAGTAGAGCCAGCTAAATCTGGATGCCAGATCCAGCAACATTTTTGACAAATATATTTTGGTCCATGCAGTGAGCGCATCTATGTCCTGGTTATTATTTGAAAAAATTGGGAACCTGCTGCATTCCTATTCTCAGAACTCAAAAATACACTTGAAATTATTAAAATGTCATTACACTGATCATATACACAGAGATGAAAATATCTTCTGGGACTTGGAAATAAATAAAATGGTGAGCAGTCAAGAATCCATTTCTGTTCTCCCCGGTACCACTAAAGCTCTCTCTCAGTGCTCATTCAGCTTAGTCTCCCACTAGTTCTATTTCCATTTTACTTTTCAACTCTCTCCAGGTACTAATTATTTTCAATTTATGGTCACAGTAAAGCTACAAATCAAGTTCCATTTTCTTTTTTTCTTTTTATACCTTTTGTAAGAAGTGGCTCAAATTGAAAATTTTTGAACTTCTAAAATTCTGGTTTTTATTTTATTCAGTTGTGCATTAGGCACATGCCTTTGAAAAATTAACATGGCACTGACAAATGTCCCATGAGACTTTCTAAGATAACTGCCCCTTATCTTGGTTTTGATAGCAAATTGCTGGCCTTTTGAGGTTAATACAAAGTTCTGTCTGCACCACAGCAATAGAAAAGGATGTGATATGGGTGAGCATGCGTTTACCCGCCTACACTTCCTCTCAGGAGAGCAGCCTTCAAAAGACAGTTGGACCAAGAAGTTTCCAAATATGATTTATCAGAACCAAATATTTGAATTTTTTTAAATGAATACTAAAATTCTGACTCAATATGGTACCATGAGCCAAGATGACAGAAGGTGACTAGTATGACTACAAATCATGATACTGACAAGTGAATGAAATTTTATGTTCACAAAAAGATACTCAAAATTTGGTCCACACACACTATTTAGAAAAAGTCTTAACAATCCAAGGAGTGAAGCTATATTTTTTAATATAGGTATAGCTCCATGCAGTTGTTTAGTCTCCAAAAATCTCAGTTAACTGCACAGATGGATTTATAACAACCTCTAATGGGTGTAACTTAAGATGGAACAGATGACTGTACCAGCAGATTAATCAACCTCTTCCAAACTGCAAATTAAAAAAGAAACAAATCAAACACTGCATTTTCCTCACAGATGTTAAGCAAAGCATATTCAGTCTTACTCCTATAATTACAGCATTAGGAGAGATTTACCAACATCAAAGTAAATAAAAACATACCAAATGAAAGCTGATGAAAAACTAACAAGAGACTGAGTAATAATTTTTTAAAATCTCACAGCCATAGAATCTTATTGATTTCAATTATATGTTCATTATTTTCAAATGGGGAGGCCTGGAGTTAGAAAGAAAATGTGACTCTTGTGGGGATCTGAGCTATGTTCTAACCACACAGTATCCTACTAAATTCATCTCCGGCATCTGCAGTTGATTTTAAAAAAAAAAAAAGTTTATTTCTTTTCTTTCCTTCTTTTTTTT